>JAHHZJ010004082.1:0-107215 GCA_021437245.1 Aegilops speltoides | reverse complement strand
TGTAGTTTCCCACACTTTGTATTCTTTCAATGTCGCTTTGTCTTGAATCGATATGATTTGAATCGTCTCTATTTTGATTTGGCAAGACAATGCAAAGGACCATAGGACATAGATATATATTTTTTGATGCTTTTATTATGTACTAGTACTTGGCAATAGAGGACTTGGTAGTTTAATCCTGTCCACCTTACTAATGAACTGGTACACCAAAATGAGTTTCATATACTAGTACATGCTAAACCTATTATGTGTCTGCTTGTTTCTTCTTTTAGAATGCTGACAGAATATTGTGGAAGGGTGCCTTATTAAGCAAAGGTAAAAGAAGTAATGCAGATAAGGTTCAGGATAGTGACACATCCTTGTTGGTCTCCAACAAAGCTGATAAAACAGCTAAGGAAGACAATCTTGAAGACAATGAGACAACCCCAAAGTCCTGCCTTGGTTTAGTGTTCGAAGCATCGCCACTACCGCTTGCACAAGCTATTCAAACTCACTATCTGAATCAGTTCGGTTTCTTGAGTCTCAACTACAAGTCGAAAGACATCGATCAGCTATGTTGCATAAGAAGCGGAAGATCATGAAGTCCTGGAGCATTCAGATGCATACTTTCCGTGCAACAAAGAAGCGTTGAGGATTTTAGCACCAAACAGACAAAGCTAATAAGCTTGCTGCTTATTGCCAAAGCATGGTGGATACCCAAGATAACGCTTTCTTGAGCTCTTCCGTTGTTTCATTATGCTCTTGTTTTTTGATGCGCTTATTTGCACCGTGGCCAATTTTGACGGCCAGTGTATGTAATATGCTCCTTTGTTCCCTATATTTGCACTGGTGGCGAACTTTGATGCACAGTGGATGTAATATGTGTAATAGCGGTAATAGGCTAGCGTTAATTGCTTGCTTATTTATTTCCTTATTGTCTTGTTTAGTTGTTTGCTTGTAGTCACAGCAGTTCTTTTTCTGTGTTTTTCTAGTGGCCACAGTAACCTTTTTTGGTAACTAGGCCAAAATAATCATGGCAACACATGGACTGTTGTAACCATGGGCCTACTGTGGGCCGTATGATCCATGGGCCTTCTACGGGCCGTAGGATATATTGGCCTTCTATACGGGCCATAGGATCCATTGGCCTTCTATATGGGCCATAGGATCCATAGGGCTTCTACGGGCCGTAGGATCCATGGGCCTTCTACCGCCGTACGATCCATGGGCCTTCTACGGGCCATAGGATCCATGGGCCTTCTACGGGGCGTATCATCATTTCACCAATCATGGGCCATACTATTCGAGGACCATAACGGGTAGTTAATAGGACGTATTTGATAACTCTATGAAAACAGCCCAATGGATTTTTTTTGACATGAAAATGGCCCAACGTATTAACGGGCCACAAACGGGCCGACTGTAACGACGGGCTGAATTTGGCCCACAAGCAGAAAATGACAGTAACGGGCTATAAGTAACCGAATGCTAGAAATGAACATAAGAATAAATGGGCCCTGAGAAGGCCGAAAGATAACTTGGGCTGGAAACGGCCCAATGGAATAATGGGCCATTAATGGGTATAAAGTGATACACTGTTCATTACGGGCCAGTTTCACCATGGGCCGTTAATGGGCCAAGAGTTACAAAGGGCCTCATATGGGCCAAAAGTCGTCATGGGCCATACATGGGCCGGAAGTTAAAATGGGCTAGAATCATATTGGACGGCCCAGATGACGCTACTGGGCCTAATTCAGATAGGTCGTAATGGGCCCTGGGTTAGCCGGTTGTAAATGGGCTATATGCGAACAGGCCATTAACAGGCTTTCCGTGGGCCGGCCCGCCACCTTTTGATCAAGTCAAACGGGCCGGCCTTTTCACAGGAATAGGCCTCTGTTGGGCTGTGCCACATGTCGACGTATCATAGACGTATCATACGGTCGTGCCATGTGTCGACGTATCACAATGAGTGGACGACATCTGTCCCAATGGTGAGCCAACACGTGTTTCCTCTAGCCAATGATGATTTTACACGTGGAACATCCCCATTGGTCGGGGCTGTTAACGGGTTATCGGATCCAAAACTGGACCCGATAGCTTAACGGCGTTCTGTTACGGTGGATGCCACATGTCGGTCACCCTTGACGAAAGCACTTCTGTGACGCACGATTTATCGTCATGGAAGTGGACACTTCCGTGATGATAATTTTGTTAATGTCATGGAAGACTTCTACGTCAGCACATGTATGACTATCTTGATTCTGTCATAAAATCATCGTGGATGTACATGCATGACAAAAAACGCGACCTACTGTGACAAACATGTATCATCACGGAAGTGTATTTTTTTTTGTAGTGGCGCCGCCCCCTCCCCTTGTTCAATTCGGACTAGGGCAAGGGGGCGTGCGCCACCTCCTGGCCGGCCCTCTCTCTTCTCCACTAAGGCCCATGAGGCCTTATAGCTTCTCGGGGGGTTCCGGTAACCCCCGGCACTCTGGTTTTATCCTAAACTTATCCAGAACACTTCTGGTGCCCGAACATAGCCGTCCAATATATCAATCTTTATGTCTCGACCATTTCGAGACTCCCCGTCATGTCCTTGATCATATCCGGAACTCCTAACAACCTTCGGTACAACATATCACATAAACTCATAATACTAATCGTCATCGAACGTTTAAGCGTGCGGACCCTACGGGTTCAAGAATTATGTAGACATGAACCACATGTCTCTGGTCAATAACCAATAGCGGAACCTGGATGCTCATATTGGTTCCTACATATTCGACGAAGATTTTTATCGGTCAAACCGCATAACAACATACGTTGTTCCCTTTGTCATCGGTATGTTACTTGCCCGAGATTCGATCGTCGGTATCATCATACCTAGTTCAATCTCGTTACCGGCAAGTCTATTTACTCGTTCCATAATACTTCATCCCGCAACTAACTCATTAGTCACAATGCTTGCAAGGCTTATGGTGATGAGTATTACCGAGAGGGCCCAGAGATACCTCTCCGAAACACGGGGTGACAAATCCTAATCTCGATCTATGCCAACCCAACAAACACCTTTGGAAACACCTATAGAGCACCTTTATAATCACCCATTTACGTTGTGACGTTTGGTAGCACACAAAGTGTTCCTCCAGTATTCGGGAGTTGCATAATCTCATAGTGTGAGGAACTTGTATAAGTCATGAAGAAAGCAGTAGCAATGAAACTGACACGATCATAATGCTAAGCTAACAGATGGGTCATGTCCATCACATCATTCTCCTAATATGTGATCCCGTTCATCAAATGACAACACATGTCTATGGTTAGGAAACATAACCATCTTTGTTTAACGAGCTAGTCAAGTAGAGGCATACTAGGCACTATAAGTTTTGTCTATGTATTCACACATGTACTAAGTTTCCGGTTAATACAATTCTAGCATGAATAATAAACATTTATCATGAATTAAGGAAATAAATAATAACTTTATGTAGCGACCCGACCTCAGACGGTCAAGTCTCTGTGCGTAAGTGTCATCCCTGGATCGGTATGCTGACACACACAGTACTCGAGGATTTATAACAGAGGTAAATCACATGTATAAAATAACGTAAATACTATTACCTCAATCCAAAAATAGCGGAAGCAACAAGGTTGTGGATTCCCATCAACACCAACGGCAAAGTTGAGTATGGGAAATCATAACCCTAGCGTATCACTTACTCGTCGTAAGATCCTGCAACATGAGACGTTGCAGCCACAGAGGGTCAGTACATTGAATGTACTGGTAAATTCACACCATAGAGCAATGATGAATAAAGGCTATCTCTACATGCATATATGGCTGGTGGAAAAGCTCTACGGTTACAGTTTTTGCGAAAAGCCAATTTTTCCCTACTGCAAAAGGAATAAATTTATTTAACTATCATGGTGGTTGTTAAACATTGTGAATGGTTGACAGCATTCTCAATCCCAATTAAAAGTACTCATTAAAACCCAACAATATTGATTATAGTAACATGATGAGATTCACATGATAATCAAGTACTAGATACTCAAGATGTCCATAACCGGGGACACGGCTAATCATGATTAGTTTGTACACTCTGCAGAGGTTAGCGCACTTTTCCCACAAGACTCGATCGCCTTCGTTTGATTTCTCGCACTACATGATGTTTGAGAAACGGATGACTGAGACATAGTCTTTCTAAGCGCTTAGCACCTTACATGTGGGTAGACCGATACACCTACTTTCCCTACATCCGCTAGTCTACCCGTAAGAGTTCGCACAACTTAGTCAACTATGCCAGAGCCCATAATGGCTTGTGGTGCACACGAAGTTTCTAGTTTGAATAATCTCATGATCCCTTTGAGCCGGGTGGCGGTCCAAGAAAAAGCAGCAAGTCCTGAAACCTGTGTGCCTCGATAGGCAAGTCTGAAGTAACCAGTGCCTCAATCCACCCAGATGTGTGTTTAAGTTGCCACCTTAAATAAACCATTAATTAACAATCTCACATCTGTCATGGAAATTCACTCACCCAATCCACGTCTACTAGCATAGCATGGCATAATAAGCAAACGTAGAAGTAACTCCCAAGGGTTTGGTAATAAAACAGGTAATAGGTACTACCTCATCTACTTCCCATCCCACAATTTAATTAGATCCTAGTCATGCAATGTTTGAGGATTGATCTAATGCATAAAAACTGGGTATGAAAAGGGGTATGGTCAAAGTGTGAACTTGCCTGCAATGTTGATGAAGATGATTCGCACTCAAAACTCTTGATAGTTCTACTCGTCACACTCCGGTCAATCTATCGTAAGCAAGCAATAGTAACCACACATAAGCAATCACTCAAAGGATCGGAAAGAACGAAGAAAACAACTCGGAAAACATCAAAACCAAGCAAATAACTCTTGCAGCATAAAACAATTTCTAACAGTACCAAAACTATGTGAATTTGGCCTTATCAGAAAGTTTAGGTCAAGAGCTTTGATTTGCATAAAGAATCACTCAAAACAGAGTTATAAAACTCAAGTTACGATCAAACGAAGTTCAAATACAAATCTTGTTTGAATTCAAATTTTAAAACTTTCAAAAATATGTTTAAGTTGTTTACTGGATAGAGGGGATCATAATGAAAAAGTGGGTGTTGGTTTCGTTGGAATTGGATGAACGTGTAAAAAGATGCGGTCGTTTGAAGATCAGGGACTAATCTGTAAATAAAATCATCACAGATAGGTCCCTGGCCGAAATTAAAAGAAAAAGAAAAATCCTATCGAACAAACCGTTCGCTACAGAGACAAAACCGACAAAAACCGTTTGATCTAGAAGCCTAACTAGTGAACGCTCACTACATAACTAAACATAAAAAAACAGATCTGGGTTTTCTGTAGAAAACCGATCTAGGGTTCGGTTTTTATACCGGTCCTTGGCGGTTCGGCGGTCTTCGGCGGAAAACCAGCGGCGGCGGCTCTCCGGCGATGGCGCGACGGTGGCGAGGTAGGCGGCGTCCGCGGGCTAAGGCGACGACGGCGTTCGACGGCGGCGCAGCGGCGGAGTGCGAGGGCGGCGGCGGCGCGGGTGGCGAGAGGCAGCAGCACAGGTGGCGACGGCGGCGGATCTCGTCGGAGGCGGGAGCTTCGGCAAGGGCGGCGGTTGCGGCAGAGGAGAAAAGGGCGGCGGCGACGGCGTCCAGGGAAAAAAGGGGAGAGGGGGTCCGGGGCCGGCCTTATAAGGGCACGGGGCCGAGGCCTTCCTTGGGCGAGGGGGCATCCGGCGGCGGGGAGATGCCGGACTCCGGCGAGTCCCTGTCGGGCACGGCGGGAGCTAGGCGGTGGCGGCGCGGGCTGGGCTGGCTCAGCTGGGCCGGCCCAGTTCGGTGGAGGGATTTTTTAAAACATTTTCCAGACAAATAAAATAAACAAAAACTTATAAAATAAAAATATAATCCTAGGTATATAATATATCAAAATTTTCAGAAAATTATTTCCTACAAGCTGAACATTTTTCTAGAGTCAAATAAAATACACACAAATTTAAATAAAGCAAAGAGTGCTTCTGCCCTAGTAAAATCCAGTAAAAAATCATTTTAAAAATACCAGAATTAATTCAAATTTATTTCTCTCCATTTTTATGATGTAGGGAATCATGTTACCCTATTTTTCCATATATTTTATTTTTGGAGAAAAATAGTTTGAATAAAACTCAAATAACTCCCAAATCGAAAATAAATTCAAAAGAACTTTGATTTTAATTCTTTGAAACTCCCAACTCATATTTCATATGTTTTTGAAGAAGTCATTTTATCTTCTCTCGTGAAAATCATTGAGTTGCATAAAGTTTCAGAATTGGAAATATTTTCCAATTGAAATTCAAATATTTTCAAATACCCTTTCATTTAATTAAATGGATGAAGTCATATCATCTTCGCTCAAGGGTTTTGTATTTGAAAAGAATTCGAATTCATGAAGATCAGAAAAGAAAATGAAAGTTTGGGAAAGTCCTTTTATTCCCTCTCATTTTAACTTTCAAAAAGTTTCGAATTCACTCACTTTCAGTCAATCAATCACACAACAATCAAAGATACAAACAAAACTATCTATTTATTATAACATTCCAAAATTTAGAATTTTGGGATGTTAAGAACCTTCCACCCTTAAAATGAATCTCGTCCTCGAGATTCGGAGGGGCTAGAATGAAATAGGTTAGGGTTTGGGGGTCTTCAAAATCCAACGTTCGTCTGTGGGGTCTCGGGTGCTACCACCCTTAGAAGCATTGTTACGGTTCCATCAAAACTCATATACTCCATCCTTATTGTTGGCAGTGTCGATCTTCTCAGATCCTCTAAAAAAATTCCTTCTCTGGGCTCTTCCGGTAGTGGCATAACCTTTTTCTAAATTCCTGTATCCATTTCATCCTGGTAAGGTTATTCCATGACTGGGTCTTCTTAGCTGACCGGTCTGGCACCAATACTAATTAGCTATCGATATCTCATGGTGGTCAACAATTTATGGTTTCTCCTGCAGAAAACGGGTCTGGGTTGAACCTCACCGTATATCCTACGATTGGCAACAGCTGCCGTGTACAAGGGAAGAATGCTTATACCATTCTAAGGTTCAAACAAGGTTTAATATCGTCGTCTCTCTACTATAGGTAAGTCACTCAGATTTACCATCCCATATAGCAAGGCGAATAATAAGAGTAAGTCGGTATGGTGGTCAATCCATCCGCACCCAAATCATTACCTTGTATATGTTTTAGCGAATCTCGCATGCTAACACTCGGTCATCCTCACAAGCATTGCAGAATTTCTCTTGTCAACGAACTAAGTTCGGATAAATCCATTGATTCTGCAAGCCAAACAAACATCTATCGTTCCTTAACAACTCTCAGGTTTCGCATAAACTCCTATAGAATCATCGGTGGGCAAGGTCATAACTTCTTCCACGTTTTTTTTTCCTTCAGCAAGAATGTGCTTGCTTCTTGGCAGGTCCTGGGACCTGTGGGTTACGGCCCATCTCATCACTTGTAGTCCTTGAACTCATCCTCTGGGCAACTGATCGTTATTCCAACATTCAACTTCCATCTTCCTAGCATACTCAAAATCCATCCAATTGTAATGTCTTTCTTCCTTCTATTGGCACCAAACTAAGACATGATTACTCAGACTCATCATGGAATTTCCATTGATCCATATTTCCAACATCATACCTCCTTTATCCAATAGTAATTCATCTCTTCATCCTCGTGGGATGTCCCACATACCGAGATAAAAACTTATACTTATTAAGTCCATACTCCACTTCGTGGAACATCATTATCCTTTCCAGGGCCAAGCGCCCTTACAGGGGAATATTGGCCATCTTTGCATGGCGCTTCTTCAACTGGGAAACCTGAAACACATCATGAACTCCTGACAGTCCTTCGGGTGACTCCAATTTGTTGACCACTTCTCCCATACGCTCCAAAACTCGGTATGGTCCTACAATTCTTGGGGCTAACTTTCCCTTAACTCCAAATCGTTTAACTCCTCGTAGAGGTGACACACGAAGGCATGCTATGTCTCCAATTTCATAGACTACCTCCTTGCATATTTTTTTCAAGTCTGCATAACTCTTCTGCCTGGACTGAGCTACCTTTAGTCTATCGCGAATCCACTTAACATTCTCTTCTAACTCCTTGATCATATTTGGTCCAAACAACTGACGGTCTCCAACTTCATCCCACATCAATGGTGTCTGGCTCCTTCTCCATAACAAAACTTTAAAAGGGGCCATCTTCAAACTGGCTTGGTAACTGTAGTTGTATGAGAACTCCACGTAAGGTAGATTATCATCACTACTAGATCCCTTATCTAGCGCACACGCTCTCAACATGTCCTCCAGAATCTGATTGACTCTCTCGATTTATCCATCTGTCTGTGGATGAAAGGCTGTACTGAACTCTAGCCTAGTACCCAAAGTGTGGTGCAGATGATTCCAAAACTTTGAGGTAAATGTGTTCCTCTATCTGATACAATGGTCCTCGGAACTCCATGCAGACATACGATCCTGGTCAAGTATTTCTTGGCCAACTTCGCACTTGTATAGGTGATTTTCACTTGGATAAAGTGAGCCACTTTGGTCAAGCGAATCAACTACTACCCAGATAGAATCATATCTCGTTCGGGTTCTGGGAAAATCCGGTAATGAAATCCATGCCAAGCTTGTCCCACTTCCATTCGGGTTTTGGCATAGGCTGTAGTAATCCAGCTGGCTTCTGATGCTCTGCTTTTACTCTCTCTGGCTTACATCACCTACGACTACATACTCCGCAATATCCTTCTTCATACCAGTCCACCAGAAACACTCCTTCAAATCCAAATGCATCTTGGTGTTTCCAGGGCGAATCGAGTATGGTGAGTCATGAGCCTCTTGAAGTATTTACTTCCTTGATCCTTGCATTATTGGAAACATATACACGGTCCTCGGACCATAAGATGTCGTGCTCATCCTCACGAAAACTTTTGGCTTTTCCTTTGCTCATCCTCTCTTTTATCTCAGCAATCTCTTTGTCATACTTCTAAGCTTCACGAATCCTTCCCAACAATGTAGACTGAACTTCCATTGCTGCAACAAAACCTTCGGGAACAATCTCCAACCGAAGTTCCCTGAGATCCTCGGCTAACTCCTTTGGTAATCCTCCTCTTATGAGGGTATTCATCCTGGTGTTCTTTATGGTTGTGTCCTATTTCTCCACAAAGCTTGCATGCACAAGGTTTCTTCACATCATTTCCATAAGGCTTCAACTTCTGGGACACAAACTAAGACTTTAGAAAAGTCAACTTAGATTCCTTCCAAGTGGTTACTCCTTGCCATCCATTGATGGTTTGGTACGTCCTCCACCAAGTAGCAGCAACTCTTACAAAGCACCGAAAAGCATGCTGGGTCATATCCTTTCTGACTATAGGGTTATTCTCCATATGATCCTCCAGGTTATGAATCCATTGGTTCATCTCCAATTGACCCTTCGGTACAGAAAACATGATTTCATCTCCATTCATCCTCTATTGGGTCCATGGGTTTGGGGTGGGATAAGAGAGATCGAGAGGGATGCACACAATACAAACAATAGTTTTGAAAAGACAGGTTTTATTGTGGCTGTCGAAAAAACAACAAACAAATGACAGCTCACAATCGTCGCATCTAACGTAAGTATATAACAGGGGTTTGGTCTTCTAGAGGTTTATAGATCTCAACGTCTCAAACTCTTCAAGTCTTGGTCATGTCTCCGGTGGCTCCTTCTGATCATGTTTGTCCTTCTCAAGTTCTTTTGCCAAATCATCTCTATTGCTGCGTAGTCTCTCATGACATCCTTTAATATTTCTAGGGTTGTGGTCCAAACTTCTGGGTTTTAACCTCCTTGACATGAACCATGTCCTACTGTCTTTCAGTTCCTGACGAATCTCCGGTATCTCGAGGTTTTGTTCCTCCAGTTTGGCTACTTTAGCTTCTGTGTTCTGAGTTCTTCACGAAACACTTCCTTATCAAATATGGCTTCCTGCAGATCCACCGTAAACTTCTTCATGTAATACTCCAGATCCTGGCGATACACCAGCTAAGGTTTAAACTGCATCCTTTGCTAACAGATCCTCCATCAGCCTTCTACCATCCAATCTTTCCATGCATCTGCATGCTTAACTCCGCGTGGTGACAATAGCATAGGCGAACAATGACATCATGAATGTCCATGTTCCTGCTCTTGTCATTTCCATGAGCTATCATTCCATAGTTGATATCTCCTGCCTTAGGGTTTTCTTGACAAAACTTTGAATTCTAATGCTCCGTGTTCCAGTCTTTCTCCGATACACCTTGATCCATAGTCTATCAAGTTCCATAAGTGTAGCCTTCCTTGGTCATACCAAATCTGGAAATTCTTCAGAGCCTTCAAATTCTCCTAGTCTTCAGAGTCTTCAACAGTTGTAATTTCCATTATCCAATGCACGGTTAAATCTCCTTCATTCTGTAGTGGTCGTGGTTGTCCTAATATCTTGTACTCCTTGGAGTGGTCTCATCAGTTGAATCTTCGAGGGGTCAAAAGGGGAAAGGGGTATGGTCTCACTAAAAGGAATTTTTGAATAAGCTCAGAAGAGAAGAGAAGTAAAAGATTCTTTTGAAAAGAAAGTTGTAGAGAAAAATCTTTCCTATGGGCCTGCCAGTTTAGGGTCACGCCCTCACCAACATGTGCTCGATACCATCTTGTAGCGACCCGACCTCAGACGGTCAAGTCTTTGTGCGTAAGTGTCATCCCTGGATCGGTATGCTGACACACACAGTACTCGAGGATTTATAACAGAGGTAAATCACATGTACAAAATAACGTAAATACTATTACCTCAATCCAAAAATAGTGGAAGCAACAAGGTTGTGGATTCCCATCAACACCAACGGCAAAGTTGAGTATAGGAAATCGTAACCCTAACGTATCACTTACTGTCAGAAGATCCCGCAACATGAGACGTTGCGACCCACAGAGGGTCAAGACATTGAATGTATTGGCAAATTCACACCATAGAGCAATGATGAATAAAGGCTATCTCTACATGCATATATGGCTGGTGGAAAAGCTCTACGGTTACAGTTTTTGCGAAAAGCCAATTTTTCCCTACTGCAAAAGGAATAAATTTATTTAACTATCATGGTGGTTGTTAAACATTGAGAATGGTTGACAGCATTCTCAATCCCAATTAAAAGTACTCATTAAAACCCAACAATATTGATTATAGTAACATGATGAGATTCACATGATAATCAAGTACTAGATACTCAAGATGTCCATAACCAGGGACACGGCTAATCATGATTAGTTTGTACACTCATGGAGGTTTATGACTTTTCCCACAATACTCGATCGCCTCCGCTTGATTTCTCGCGACTACATGATGTTTGAGAAACGGATGACCGAGACATAGTCTTTCTAAGTGCTAGCACCTTACATGTGGGTAGACCGGTACACCTACTTTCCCCTACATCTGCTAGTCTACCCGTAAGAGTTTTGCACAACTTAGTCAACTATGCCGAGCCCATAATGGCTTGTGGCTGCACACATAAGTTTCTAGTTTGAATAATCTCATGATCCCTTTGAGCCTGGGTGGCGGTCCGAAGAAAAACAGGCAAGTCCTGGAAACCCATGTGCCTAGACAGGCAAGTCCTGGAGTAACTAGGTGCCTCAATCCACCCAGATGTGTGTTTAAGTTGCCACCTTAAATAAACCATTAATTAACAATCTCACATCTATCATGGAAATTCACTCACCCAATCCACGTCTACTAGCATAGCATGGCATAATAAGCAAACGTAGAAGTAACTCCCAAGGGTTTGGTAATAAAACAGGTAATAGGTACTACCTCATCTACTTCCCATCCCACAATTTAATTAGATCCTAGTCATGCAATGTTTGAGGATTGATCTAATGCATAAGAACTGGGTATGAAAAGGGATATGGTCAAAGTGTGAACTTGCCTGGAATGTTGATGAAGATGATTCGCACTCAAAACTCTTGATAGTTCTACTCGTAATACTCCGGTCAATCTATCGTAAGCAAGCAATAGTAACCACACATAAGCAATCACTCAAAGGATCGGAAAGAACGAAGAAAACAACTCGGAAAACATCAAAACCAAGCAAATAACTCTTGCAGCATAAAACAATTTCTAACAGTATCAAAACTATGTTAATTTGGCCTTATCAGAAAGTTTAGGTAAAGAGCTTCGATTTCCAAAAAGAATCACTCAAAACGGAGTTGTAAAACTCAAGTTACGATCAAACGAAGTTCAAATACAAATCTTGTTTGAATTCAAATTTTAAAACTTTCAAAAATATTTTTAAGTTGTTTACTGGATAGAGGGGATCATAACGAAAAAGTGGGCGTTGGTTTCGTTGGATTTGGATGAACGTGTAAAAAGATGCGGTCGTTTGAAGATCAGGGACTAATCTGTAAATAAAATCATCACAGATAGGTCCCCACCGAAATTAAAAGAAAAGAAAAATCCTATCGAATCTAACCGCTCGCTCTGAGACAAAACCGACAAAAACCGTTTGCTCCGAAGCCTAACTAGTGAACGCCACTACATAACTAAACATAAAAAACGGATCTGGTTTTTCAGAAAAACCGATCTAGGGTTCGCTTTTATACCGGCCCTTAGCGGTTCGGCGGTCTTGGCGGAAAACCAGCAGCGGCGGTTCCCGGCGGCTCTCCGGCGATGGTGCGGCGGCGGCGAGGCAAAGGGCGTCTGTGGGCTAAGGCGACGACGGCGTTAAACCATGGCATGCATGGGCAGAGCGCGAGGAGGGCCAAGGGGGGTGAGAGCAGCCTTGAGTGGCGGCGACGCGGTGGATCTCGTCGGAGGGGGAGCTCCGGCGAGGGCAGCGGTTGCGGCAGAGGAGAAAAGGGCGGCGGCGACGCGTCGTGGGAAAAAGGGAGAGGGTCCAGTACGGCCTTATAAGGGCACGGGCCGAGGCCTTCCTTGGGCGAGGGGCATCCGGTGGCGGGAGATGCCGACTCGGCGAGTCCTGTCGAACACAGGCGGGAGCAAGCGGTGGCGCCGTGGGCTGGGCTGGCTCACCGGGCCGCCCAGTTCATGGAGGATTTTTTAACATTTTCCAAACGAATAAAATAAACAAAAACTTATAAAATAAAAATATAATCCTAGGCATATAATATATCAAAATTTTCAGAAAATTATTCCTACAAGTTGAACATTTTCTAGAGTCAAATAAAATACACACAAATTTAAATAAAGCAAAGAGTGCTTCGCCTAGTAAAATCCAAGAAAAATCATTTTAAAATACGAAATTAATTCAAATTTATTTTTCTCCATTTTTATGATGTAGGGAATCATGTTACCCTATTTTCCAAATGTTTTATTTTTGGAGAAAAATAATTTGAATAAAACTCAAATAAGTCCCAAATTGAAAATAAATTCAAAAGAACTTTGATTTTAATTCTTTGAAACTCCCAACTCATATTTCATATGATTTTGAAGAAGTCATTTTATCTTCTCTCGTGAAAATCATTGAGTTGCATAAAGTTTCAGAATTGGAAATATTTTCCAACTGAAATTCAAATATTTTCAAATACCCTTTCATTTAATTAAATGGAAGAAGTCATATCATCTTCGCTCAAGGGTTTTGTATTTGAAAAGAATTTGAATTCATGAAGATCAGAAAAGAAAATGAAAGTTTGGGAAAGTCCTTTTATTCCCTCTCATTTAACTTTCAAAAAGTTTCGAATTCACTCACTTTCTGTCAATCAATCACACAACAATCAAAGAAACAAACAAAACTATCTATTTATTATAACATTCCAAATTTAGAATTTTGGGATGTTACACTTTATTATTGCCTCTTGGGCATATTCCTTTAAGAGGCTGCTCGGGGGGCACTCAAGGTGGGCGGCACCCACCTGGGTGCGCATGGGCCTCCTGGCGCGCCCTGGTGGGTGCTGCTCCCCTCAAGCAGCCCCCAGGTGCTTCCTTGGCCCACAAGATTTCTTTTGTCCCAAAAAAATCCTCCAGGAGTTGCGTTGCGTTTGGACTCTGTTTGATATTGATTTCCTACGATGTGAAAAACATGCAGAAAACAGCAACTGGCACTGGGCACTATGTCAATAGGTTAGTACCAAAAATGATATAAAATGACTATAAAATGATTGTAAAACATCCAAGAATGATAATATAACAGCATGGAACAATCAAAATTTATAGATACGTTGGAGACGACAAGATCCCCAAGCTTAATTCCTGCTTTCGTCCTCGAGTAGGTAAATGATAAAACAGAATTTTGATGTGGAATGCTGCCTAACATGTTCATCATATTTCTTTTCTTTATAGAATGGACATATGGACTTTTATACGATTCAAAGCAATAGTCTAGTTTTTACATGAAGACTTTAATACTCAAGCATACTAACAAGAAACCATGTCTTTCAAAATATCAACACTAAAGCAAGTTATCCCTAGCCCATCATGCTCAGTCATTGATCCATTCATGAAACACACTAGAATATTAGCTACACCCAATGCTCAAATACGATCATAGTGCCCCTTAGTTGGTGCTTCATAAGAGAATATGGAGACTCAAATTCAAAATAAAAATTGCATAAGTAAAAGAAAGGCCCTTCACGGAGGGAAGTAGGGATTTGTAGAGGTGCCAGAGCTCAAAGCTTAAATTGAGAGATAAAATTATTTTTGAGAGGCATACTTTTCCTACCAACGAAAACGACTTGGAGCATCCCAACACTTTCCATGCTAGATACATCATAGGAGGTTCCCAAACAGAAAATAAAGTTTATTCCTTTTTCCACCATAACTTTCACTTTCCATGGCTATTCGTATCCACGGGTGCCTTCCAGACCATCACTTTCCAAGGAATTTATTATTTGACAACATAAAGTAAATTCATTTATTCATTTTGGGACTGGGCATCCCTAGTACCTCTGTCGTACTCTCGTGCAATGACAAGTGAATAAACACTCATCATGAGAATAACACATCTATCATGGAAAATACTAGCTACCCTTTACCGTCTCGCGAGTAGTAGAGCACACAAAAGAGAAATTTATTTTGAACATTAGAGATGGCACATGCAAATTTTCTTAGAACGCCATGTAAATACCGCATATAGGTAGGTTTAGTGGACTCATAAGACAAAACTGGTTTAAAGGGTTTTGGATGCACAAGTAGTGATCATACTTAGTGCAAAATGAAGGCTAGCAAAAAGATTGAGAAGCGACCAACCAAAAAGCGAAAAATCTCATACCCAAGCAGTAAGCATAAGTAACACCGAGTAATGCTCCTTAAGTAGGATATAAATTTCATTGCATAACTATTGAATTTCGTGCTTGCATAGGGAATCACAAACCTTAACATCAATATTCTTACTAAAGCACAATTACTCATCAACATGACTCACATATCATATCGTCATATCTCAAAACCATTACTAATAATCAAGTTTATTTTGTCCAATGATCCTCATGAAAGTTTTTATTTTATCCCCCTTGGATATCTATCACTTTGGGACTATTTTCATATGTTGCTTTTGATAGGCTCAAACAAATATAAGTGAAGATCATGAGCATAATTTTTCTTTCTCTCAAAATAATCTAAGTGAAGCAAGAGAGAATTTCTTAAAATTTTACTAACTTCCAAATAAATCTAAGTGAAGCATGAGAGCATTTCTTCAAAATTAACAAAGCACACCATGCTCAAAAATATATAAGTGAAGTACTAGAGCAAGTCCATGGCTCTAAAAATTTAAGTGAAGCATAGGAGCAAGCATAGCATAGTTTTTGGCTCTCTAAAAAGGGTGTGTCCAGCAAGGATTCAACACTTCAAACACAAATCAAAACAAGCAAAGACTCATATCATACAAGACGCTCCAAGCAAACTCATATCATGTGACGAATAAAAATATAGTTTCAAGTAAAATACCGATGGTCGTTAGAAGAAAGCTGGGATGCCACTCGGGGGCATCCCCAAGCTTAGTTGCTTGCTACTTATTTGAATATTATCTTGTGGTGCCTCGGGCATCCCCAAGCTTATCCTTTTGCTTATCATTATTCCTTCATCCATCGTAAGATAACCAAAAACTTGAAAACTTCAATCACACAAAACTCAAACAAAACCTTCATGAGATTTGTTAGTATAAGAAACCAAACCACTACTATAAGTACTGTAGAAAAACTATTATTATTTTGCTTTTGCATTATATCTACTGTATTACAACTTTTCTATGGCAAAAACTCATCAAAGAAAACCATAGAATCATCAAAACAAGCACACAACGCAAAGAAAACAGAATCTGTCAAAAACAGAAAAGTCTGTAGAAATCTGAAAATTTTGAATACTTATGTAACTCCAAAAATTATGAAATAAATTTGTGGACTTGAGTAATTTGTCTATTAATCCCCTTAAAAAATAATCAACTTAAAATCACTCTTCTGTAAAAAAATTACAACGAATCTCGTGAGTGCAAAAGTTTCTGTTTTTCAGCAAGATCAAATAAACTTTCACCCAAGTCTTCCCAAAGGCCTTGCTTGGCACAAACACTAATTAGAACACAAAAAACACAATCATAACAGTAGCATATTTTTTCTAACACTAAATAACAGAAATAAAAAAGCAAAAATAAATTTTATTCATTGGGTTGCCTCCCAACAAGCGCTAACGTTTTACGCCCCTAGCTAGGCATAACGCGTAGGATCAAAGTTTTGCCATCTTTGTCCTATTCTTCGATCGAGCACTTAGGATTTTTCAAGGATTTTGCATATAAATTCTCAAAAGCAATGCTTCTAGGCATGAGATTGAAAAACTTATTTTCGCAAAAAGGGTCTCTTATGACTTCAGTAAAGTTGGGATGGATACTAATCATCTTAAGATCTCCTTTATCATTGCTAGAAGTTGATCCTTTGTTTTTAGCGACTTGCGTAGTTTTGCTACTTTTCACGGGAGTTTTAGCAGAAGCAAAAGCCGTACCTAGATTATAAAAAATTCTTCTAGTTTATCAATCCTAGACGAACTTTCTTCAATTCTTTCATGGATCATAGTTCCTTTTTCTTTTAGCAACTTGAAAACTTCTCCCGCTTTTGACCCAACTTTAGTAGCATAACTTTGCATTTTTCTATCCAAATGTTCAATATGTTCTACGGTAAGCATCTTCTTTTCAATAGCATCTAGTCTTTCCATAACATGCTCGAGAGTCAATATTGTTTCATTGATCACGAGTGGTGGTGAACCCACTAAATTTCGCAAGTATTAAAAGCATCAAGAGTAGGACACATCAAAAAATTCCCACCGGTAATCGTATCAAGGAAAATCTATACCAAGTGGTAATGCCCACATAAAAGCAACGAAGAAGAACAACGGTAGATTTCTTGCGGATAGATCTATTATGAGCATTGCAAATCCTATACCAGGCATCTTTTAAAATTTCTCCTCCCCTTTGTTTAAAGTTGAGAACCTCGTTCTTGGGGGTGCATGCAATAGAAGAAGAGAAATCCATAACGACAAAAGGTGATAAGCAAGATTACACATGAGAAACAGATCTGACGAGAAAACGGCGAGCGAAAAAGAGGACGAATAAAACGGCAAATTTTTGTGAAGTGGGGGAGAGGAAAACGAGAGGCAAATGACAAATAATCTAAATTGCGAGGGGATGAGATTTGTGATTAGGAACCTGGTTGATGTTGAAGATCCTCCCCGGCAACGGCGCCAGAAATTCCTTTTGATGTTTGCTAGAACTACGTCGGTATTTCCCCAAAGAGGAAGGGATGATGCAGTATAGCAACGGTAGGTATTTCCCTCAATGATGAGACCAAGGTTATCGAACCAGTAGGTGAACCTCCTCACACCACGTAAACAACATCTGCACACAAATAACAAATACTCGCAACCCGACGTGTTAAAGAGGTTGTCAATCCCTTTCGGGTACAGTGCCTCTAGTGGGCAAATAACGTGAGGTAAAAAGTGGTAGATAGGATAAATAGATCGGGGAACAAATAAATTGCAGCAAGGTATTTTTGTATTTTTTGGTTTAATAGATCTGAAAATAAATGCAAGAGAAAATAAATCGCAAAGGCAAATATGATGAAAACAGACCCGGGGTCGTAGGTTTCACTAGTGGCTTCTCTCGAGAAAAATAGCAAACGGTGGGAAAACAATTACTGTTGGGCAATTGATAGAACTTCAAATAATCATGACGATATCCAGGCAATGATCATTATATAGGCATCACGTCCAAGATTAGTAGACCGACACCTGCCTGCACCTACTACTATTACTCCACACATCGACCGCTACCCAGCTTCCATCTAGTGTATTAAGTTCATGAGAAAACGGAGTAATTCAATAAGAACAATGACATGATGTAGACGAGATTCGTTTATCTATTGCGGTAGATATAGATCTCGTCTTGTTATCCTTAGTAGCAACGATACGTACGTGTCGGTTCCCTTTCTGTCTCTGGGATCAAGCACCGTAAGATCGAACCCACCACAAAGCACCTCTTCCCATTGCAAGATAAATAGATCAAGTTGGCCAAACAAAACCCAAATATCTGAGAGGAAATACGAGTCTATAAGCAAGCATGCATATAAGAGATCAAATAAGACTCAAATAACTTTCATGGATAAAAACATAGATTGGATCATAAACTCAAAGTTCATCGGATCCCAACAAACACACCGCCCAAAGATTTACATCATATGGATCTCCAAGAGACCATAGTATTGATAAACAAGAGAGAGAGAGAGAGAGAGAGAGAGAGGAAGCCATCTACCTACTAACTACGGACCCGCAGGTCTACAAAGAACTACTCACTTATCATAGGAGAGGCACCAATGGAAGTGGTGAACCCCTCCATGACGGTGTCTAGATTGGATCTTGGTGGTTCTGGAATCTACGATGGCTGGATCAATATTTCGTCGACTCTCCTAGAGTTTCTGGAATATTTGGGTATTTATAGTGCAAAGAGGCGATCCGGGGGGGCACCCGAGGTCGATAGCACCCACCTGGGCGCGCCTGGGCCTCCTGGCGCGCCCTGGTGGGTGTTGCTCCCCTCGAGCAGCCCTCCCGGTGCTTCCTTGGCCCACTGGCTTTCTTTTGGCCCAAAAAAATCCTCCAGGAGTTGTCTTGCGTTTGGACTCCGTTTGATATTGATTTCCTGCGATGTAAAAAACATTCAGAAAACAGCAACTAGCATTGAGAACTATGTCTATAGGTTAGTACCAAAAATGATATAAAATGGCTATAAAATGATTGTAAAACATCCTAGAATGATAATATAACAGCATGGAACAATCAAAATTTATAGATACGTTGGAGACGTATCAATGAGTAATATCTTTTATGGTGATGCACCCTTGTTGAGTGGTCTATTTTTGTTGAATCTCGATCGTGGTGATACACATGTTCATAATATTGAAGCCAAAAGATGCAAAGTTGATAATGATAGTGCAACTTATTTGTAGCACTGTCGTTTAGGTCATATTGGTGTAAAGCGCATGAAGAAACTCCATGCTGATGGGCTTTTGGAATCACTTGATTACGAATTACTTTGTGCTTGTGAACCATGCCTCATTGGAAAGATGACTAAAACTCCGTTCTCCGGAATAATGGAATGAGCTACTGACTTATTGGAAATAGTACATATCGATGTATGCAGTCCAATAAGTGTTGAGGCTCATGGCGGGTATCGTTATTTTCTGACCATCACAGATGATTTGATCAGATATGGGTATATCTACTTAATGAAACATAAGTCTGAAGCATTTGAAAAGTTCAAAGAATTTCAGAGTGAAGTGGAAAATCATCGTAACAAGAAAATAAAATTCCTATGATCTGATCGTGGAGGCGAATATTTAAGTTATGAGTTTGGTCTTCATTTGAAACAATATGGAATAGTTTCACAACTCACGCCACCTGGAACACCATAGCGTAATGGTGTGTCCGAACGTCGTAACCGTACTTTATTGGATATGGTGCGATCTATGATGTCTCCTACTGATTTACCGCTATAGTTTTGGGGTTATGCTTTAGAGACGGCTGCATTCACATTAAATAGGGCACCATCAAAATCCGTTGAGATGACGCCATATGAATTGTGGTTTGGCAAGAAACCCAAATTGTTGTTTCTTAAAGTTTGGGGCTGCGATACTTATGTGAAAAGCTTCAACCTGATAGCTCGAACCCAAATTTGAGAAGTGCATCTTCATAGGATGCCCAAAGGAAACTGTTGGGTACACCTTCTATCACAGATCCGAAGGCAAGATATTCGTTGCTAAGAATGGATCCCTTCTAGAGAAGGAGTTTCTCTCGAAAGAAGTGACTGGGAGGAAAGTAGAATTTGATGAGGTAATTGTACCTTCTCCCGAATTGGAAAGTAGTTCATCACAGAAATCAGTTCCAGTGATTCCTACACCAATTAGTGAGGAAGCTAATAATGATGATCATGAAACTTTAGATCAAGTTACTACCGAACCTCGTAGGTCATCCAGAGTACGGTCCGTACCAGAGTGGTACAGTAATCCTGTTCTAGAAGTCATGTTACTAGACCATGATGAACCTATGAACTATGAGGAAGCGATGATGAGCCCAGATTCCACGAAATGGCTTGAGGCCATGAAATCAGAGATGGGATCCATGTATGAGAACAAAGTGTGGACTTTGGTGGACTTACCCGATGATCGGCAAGCCATAGAAAATAAATGGATCTTCAAGAAGAAGACTGATACTGACGGTAATGTTACTGTCTACAAAGATCGACTTGTTGCGAAAGGTTTTTGTAAGTGCATCTAGTGCCCCTTAGTGATTTTGGTGTATTGAAGACCTATAGGTTAAGTAACTGATGCGTTTGTGAGTGTACACAGGTCTATAAGTCTATGAGGAGTTTGATATTTACAGAGAAAGTCGAATTCTAAAAATGAAGTTCTTCAACCAACACTTTGATATTCTGAAGACTTTCTGAAGACTTTGAAAGTGAAGAAATTGGTGTGACCACGAAGACTTGATATTCATTCGAGGAATATGAAGCGTGAAGACTTTTGTTTTCGTAGTTTCATTTTCTCTTTCTTGAGTCATAGGAAACACCGTACTGTTAAAGGGGGTCGAGGAAATACTAAGGAAAAATTTCCATGTGATGCTCAACTCAAAATCCTACACCTACCAATCCCTTCGAGTGAAGCCATTGAAATCTCATACAATTCAGTCAAATTCTTCAAAGGATGAGACGCAGTTCTTACGTCATCGATGACTTTGTTCGATCGAGGAGTTAGGAATTCGCCAGGCGAATTGCCTACACAAAGGAGGAACATGATAGCCCCGAGGACTTTGAAAGTCAAATTTCCGACCGTTGTTTGTCAGTCATGGCGTCGGCGGACCAAAATATCTTATCCACCTAACGGTCATATCATTGAAGGGCATTTATGTCTTATCATGTCAGGCTGCTCCCTAGGCTATAAATAGCCGCCCCCTACAACCAATAGTTGGTTGGCTGCTCCGGAGAGAACTTTACACTTGTCATTTGAGAGCAACCCATCCTCCGAGGACTTTGAGCGAAAATCATCAAGTGAGGAAAATCCCAAAACCAAACCCACAAAACCCCAAGTGATTGAGCATCACTGAAGAAATTGATCCTGCGTGGATCCGACCCTTGTTACCTTTGAAGACTGTGCTTCTTCCAGACGGTTAGGCGTCAAGGTCTAGAGCATCCAAGAGGAATTGTGAATCGCCGAGTGACCAAGTCTGTGAAGGTTTGAAGTCACCAAGACTTACCACGAGTGATTGGACGAGGCTGCGTGGTCTTAGTTCAAGGAGAATATGGTGAGGACTGGGTGTCCCGAGTTGCGCTCGAGATCGGGTGTCCGGACTGTGTGTCCTCGAGTTTAAATACTCACCACTCCAACCAGACGCATAACCGAGACAGCAGAGCTGGAACTGGTTTACCAAATCATTGTGTTCACCAACCGACCGGTTCTATTTCCTCAACTCATTCATTTCTCATTCCGTGTTGCATGTTGTTCATATCTCGTGCTTGAAGACTTTGATCAAGACTTTCACAAATTCCTTAGTTCAATTTCTTCACCGCTTTGTCTTCATCTTGTTATCCCGGTTTACGCTCTCGCATCTGCTCTAGTCTTCATTTCATCATGCCGACTATGTGTGTAATCTGTTATGTTTACCTCTCGAGTACATATTCCGCAGAATAGTTCTTCGCTAAGGAATTTCCTCACCGCAAATTCCTCGAAGAAGAATTTCTTAAAATCGCCTATTCACCCCCTCTAGTCGATATAACGCACTTTCAATTGGTATCAAAGCAAGGTACTCCTTGTTCGTGTGATTTTGGTTTAACCACCGAGTTCTAGTTATGTCGACCGCAGTATGATCAAGGTCTCGGCCGGGTGTCCTACCTTTGATGGAACGGACTACCCCTCTATCGAAGAACAAGATGCTAATGCATCTTGAGGCAATTGATAATGATCTCGGTATGTTGTGGAAAATGGTGTCCCTCACACAAAACACCGACCGCCATCGATGTGAAGAGATTCAAACAACTCGACTCTCAAGCGAAGAATATCATCTGTGGCCATCCGAGCAAAGGACAAGATGGAAGAGTGAGTGCTTTGAAACCGCCAAGCTTATCCGGGATAGGCTGTCCAAAGTAAATGAAGGAGTCTCAACTCAGCGTGACTCTCGAGTTGATGTTCTTCGGAATCTCTTCAACCGCTTCAAAAGACTCGACAACGAAAATGTTCAACAAACCTTCGATCGCCTCACTGACATCTCAAATGAGCTTCAAGCCCTCGGTGCCACTGACATCACTGACCATGAAGTAGTGAAGAAACTGCTAAGATCACTTGATTCCTCATTTGATACTCTGGGACTGATGATACAAGAGCGTGCTGACTACAAGTCACTTGATCCTGCTGATATCCTTGAAAAGAGAGATCTCTATGGCTCAAACTATGGCAAACCACGTGCTCTGAAGGCTAAGGTTGTGTCTGACTCTGAATGTGAGGACTCTGGTAGTAGCCTTGGTGATCCTGAAGAACTGAGCCAGGATCAAGCTCTCCTTGTGAATAAATTCCAGAAATTCACAAGACGTGGTCGCTTTGGAAAACCCTCAAGAGGAAGTGATTCTTCATCCAGTGACTACAAGAGAAGACTTTGCCACAAATGCAAGAAGCCTGGTCACTATATTCAAGACTGTCCTCGGGGAAAAGGAAATGAAGAAGAAGAAATACAAGGACTACAGCTACGATGAAATGAAGAAGAAGAAGAAATCATCAAAATCTTCGCCTTCAAAACCATCAAAGTCTTCATCTCACAAGAAGGGCAGCTCCAAGAAAGCTCGGGCATTCATTGGCAAGGAAATGGACTCAAGTCAATCTGAGGAAAATGATGAAGAGGAGGAGTCTCAAGAATCTGAGTCTGTGTGGCGAGTCCGCCGTTGCTACTACTTTCGTCAGCAAGTCCATCTTCAACAATGAAGAAACTGATTCCACCAACAAGCCTGATGAAGATAATGATGGCTATGCTCCCACCTATTGCTTCATGGCAAAAGCAGCTAAGGTACTCAAATACAACTCCTCTGATTCTAGTGAAAATGAATCTGATGAGGATCTTAAGCCTAGCTACTCTAAACTTGCTAAAATTGCTGTGAAACAACAACGGGCTCTTGAAAAGGTTCAAAACATGCTAGATAAAAGTGATGATATGTTGGGTGAAGAAATGGATCGCACTAAAGCCCCGATCGAAAATCTTCAAAGACTTCGCCTAAGTATGATAACCTTCAAGGTCATCATAACTCTCTTGTCTCGATCATGATAAACTTTCTTATGAATTTCTTCAAGAAAAGCAAGACAATGAGAAGCTTTCTCTTGAAGCTATTCAAAGAAAGGCAGATCTTGAAAAGCTAAGAGTATGTTATGAAGATCTTCAGAAGGAGCGCGATTCATTACTAGCTCAACAAATCAGCACTTCTCGAAGAATTTGTTCCTCCATGCTTAAAGTGCATTGAACGTGAATCGCTAATTCTTCACCAATGTTCAAATGCTTCAACTGTTACAAATTCTTCATCTGCCTCTGCTATCACTAATTCTCATCCGAGGACATTGCTAGTATCACCGACAATGCAGGCTGAAGGAATTGTACATGACAGCTTGTACAAAAGCCTCAAAGGGCATCGACACTTTGTGATGTGCTCAAAAGCGATCCTCAACCAAACCATAGGAAAGAGGGTATTGCCTTTGAGAGGAAACTCAATGCCGATGGAACATATTGGAAACCCGAGCGGATCCCAAAACCTCATGGGTTGCTTGCAAAGGACCTCCAATGATCCATCTAACTTATCCGGCTTTACATGTGAATCTCCTCATTCTTCCGATGAGTCATTTGACTCCAACTATAAACTGTTCAAAAATCGAAATGGTGAAGTATTTGCTAGATATGATGGAACTAATCGCAGAACGGTTCCCCTATGAAGAAAATCTGGGTTCCCAAAAGCTGTGTTGAAAGTCTTCGTGAATGTCCTCATGACACCACCAAGGAAGAACAGAACCCCAGATCAAATTCTTCATATGGACCAAACTCTTCATATGGATCCAAATCCTCATATGGACCAAATTCTTCACGAGGATCAAATTCTCAACTGGATCAAAGTCCTCACATGATTATCATCGTGCTAACAAATCTGTCTCGCAGGTAAAGCTAAGGGCTATGAATATGTGCATTATTCTTCAAACCATTATGTTCATAAGTCCTCAAGAATTACTCGCTTATTCATATGCTTACCCTAACCCCTCCTATGCTAAGCGAAATGGTTTGGCATCTTTGCCACCTTTCTCACATGGTGCTCGCAGGATGATGAATTCTTTGCCACCCTCCGATGTGGGTGGTGAAGAAAAGAACTAATCTCTTCTCGCAGGTCAGTCTCGGGCGTGCTCTAACGTCTCAAGAATTTGCCGGGACCCGACAAAATGCTCGAAAGGACGCAGGCGAATCATGATGAAATGAACCTTCATTTCACACGCCCTCATATCGCTATATCTGCTTCTCGCTTGATGAAATTCATCGATGAACTTGATATCATATTCTTCATCGATGAAGCATATGAGATTGTAAGTTACACTAATTCATCTGCAGGATGACCAACCCAAAACTACCGAATGGGTCCTTGATAGTGGATGTACAAATCACATGACCGGTGACAAGAATCTATTGATGGATGCTCCTTTATCACCGTCACCTCTGAAGCATATCATATTTGCTTGACAAAGGCAAAAGTCGTATTGGGTCTTGGTAAGGTTGCTATCTCTAAGGATAAGCACATGGAAAAAGTCATGCTTGTTGAATCCTTAGGATACAATCTCATGTCAGCCTCAATGCTTTGTGATCTTGATATGGTTGTTGTCTTTGGCAAATATCGTTGTGTTGTGATTATGGAAGTCGACAATTCCAAAGTCTTCAAGGCTTTAGGAGAGGAGATCAGATATTGTTGATTTCTCTACAGACCACAACCAGCCATGTGTCTACTTGCAAAAGCTTCGAAGGCTGGCTATGGCATCGACGACTTGGTCATGCAGCATGAGGAATTTGAACACGCTTGCAAAGAAGAAGCATGTCATTGGCATTAAGAATGTCAAATTCCTCAAGGATCACTTATGCGGAGCATGTGAAGCCGAAAATGACCAAGGCCAAGCATCCAAAAAGACTATCATGACCACTACCCGTCCATTCAATTGCTTCACATGGACCTCTTCGACCTAATCATTATTCAGCAAATACTAATGATGCATCTCTATATGGTTTTGTCATTGTTGATGATTATTCTCGATATACATGGGTACACATTGTTACTTACAAACATGAAGTGCGGAAGTCTTCAAATGATTTTCCTCGAGGGCTTCAACCAACTTTGGTGTGAAGATCAAGCATATCGAAGTGACAATGGAACCGAGTTCAAGAATTCGGTCTTGATGCTTATCTTGATGAACTTGGTATTACTCATGAATTATCTCGCTCCTTATACTCCTCAAAGAAATGGCGTCGTGGAGCGCAAGAATGTAACTCTTGTTGAGATGGCTCGCACTATGCTTGATGAATACAAAATGCCTCATTGCTTTTGGATTGATGCAATTGATACCGCCGCCACATCATCAACAGAGTATATCTTCACAAATTCTTCAAGAAGACGCATATGAACTCCTCAACGACAAGAAACCCAATGTGAGTTATTTCAAAGTCTTGATGCTAAATGTTGGATTAGAGATCCTCACCACAACTCTAAATTTGCACCAAAAGCACATGAAGGTTTTATGCTTGGTTACGGAAGGACTCGCACACCTACAGAGTCTTCAACATTGTTGTTCACAAGATTGTCGACATCTGTAGATGTGCGGTTCGATGAAACTAATGGCTCGCAAAGAGAGCACCTACCTTCGTGTTAGATGAACCAGCACCGAGGATGCTATCAAGCTCAAGGCAACCGAGGATGTCATTCCTCTCAAGAATCTGCCAAGAATTCATTCCTATTCGTGAAGAACGCCGAGTGATGCACCAAGAACGTGATGAGGAAATTGTGTCAAGAAAATGCTGATCAAAATCCTCGAGACAACCAACTCATCCACGCGTTGCAAAAGAAGTGCAAGTGGAGAAGATCATCGATGACATCAAGCACCAGTCCTCTCACCCGCTCAAAAGCCTCACACTTATCTAACTTTTGTGGGCACTATGCTTTTGTCTCTATCTCAGAGCCCACTAAGGTAGATGAAGCTTTTCGAGCCGGAGTGGATTCAGGCTATGCAAGAAGAATTACATCGATTCGAGCTGAACAATGTCCGAATTGGTCAATCGCCTGCATCCTCGCAAGCATAATATCATCGGCACAAAGTGGATCTACCGCAACAAGCAAGATGAAAATGGCCTTGTTGTGAGGAATAAGGCACGACTAGTAGCTCAAGGCTACACACAGGTTGAAGGAATTGATTTCGATGAAACTTTTGCACCTGTTGCTAGACTTGAGGCTATTCGCATTTTACTTGCCTATGCTAACCATCATGATATCATCTTATATCAAATGGATGTGAAAAGTTCATTCCTCAATGGTAAGCTTGAGGAAGAAGTATATGTTGCTCAACCCCCAGGTTTTGAAGATCCCAAGAATCCTGACAAAGTCTTCAGATTAAATAAGGCTCTCTATGGCCTCAAGCAAGCCCCTCGGGCGTGGTATGACACACTGAAGGAATTCTTCGTGAAGAATGGCTTCACACCCGGTTCACTTGACCCTACTCTATTTACTAAATCATATGATGGTGAACTGTTTGTGTGCCAAATATATGTTGATGATATTATCTTTGGTTGTACTAACCAACGATATAGTGATGAATTTGCCTATATGATGAGTGAAGAATATCAAATGTCTATGATGGGAGAGTTGAAATTCTTCTTAGGTCTTCAAATTTGTCAGCAGCGCAATGGCATATTCATATCTCAGGAGAAATACCTCAAAGATGTACTGAGGAAATTCGGCATGCAAGATTGCAAAGGCGTCAAAATTCCTATGCCCACAAATGGTCATCTATGCAATCGATGAAAACAGTATCGACTTCGATCACAAGGTATACCGCCCATGATTGGTTCTTTATTGTACTTATGTGCATCTAGGCCAGATATAATGCTTAGTGTTTGCATGTGTGCCCGATTTCAAGCTGCACCGAAGGAATCACACCATAAGGCTGTGAAGCATATTCTTCGATATCTAGCTCACACACCAACACTAGGATTATGGTACCCCAAGGGCTCTGCCTTTGATCTCATTGGATATTCGACTCGACTATGCTTGGTGATCGTGTGGACCGCAAGTCAACATCCGCACTTGTCATTTCCTCGACGATCTTTGGTCCGTTGGTCCTCGAAGAAACAGAATGCGTATCACCGCTCTCATCTTGAAGCTGAATACATTGCTGCTGGCTCATGCTGTGCTCAATCGCTGGATGAAGCAAACCTCAAGGACTATGGCGCTAACGTGAAGAATGTGCCTCTCCTCTGCGACAACGAGAGTGCCATCAAGATTGCTCACAACCCAGCTCAGCACTCAAAGACTAAGCACATCCAGATTCGCCATCATTTTCTTCGTGATCATGTGTTGAAGGGTGACATCTCCATCGAGCATGTGAAGATCAAGAACAGTGGCTGATATCTTCACCAAGCCCTTGGATGAGAAGAGATTTAGCAAGTTGCGTGTGAGCTAAATATCTTAGAATCTTCGAATGTTCTTTGAAAAGGACACACATCCTAACCCTTATGCATAATTGATGACTTAGATGTGCAACACATGAAGAAACGTTGTTCCTCAATCAATGAAGAATAACACTCTAAGTGTGAAGAAATCAATGAAGAATTTGATTCTCAGAACCCTACGACAATTGTACGCGGTGTCTGAAATCATCATTCTTATACGATGGGCTATGCCACCACAAAAGTTGAAAATCTTCAATTTGAGTTTTTCTCATTTTGAAATTCCTCGCTTTTCAAATTCTTCAACTTTGCAAAATCTTCAGATTTCCGTGTCTTTCTTCATTGGCTATATATATATATATATATATATATATATATATATATATATATATATATATATATATATATATATATATATATGAGTTTATGTCCTCTACAAGATTCACTTATTGCTAATTCTTCAAATTGCGATTTCGCTAAGTGAATGTGATCGACCCTTCCCTCTATGCTATACTCAATCCAATCTATTCACAAATTCTTCATGTGCGTTACGATTGAAACTGCTCAAAGTCTTCACCGGTCCTTGACAAATGAAGAAATTGCGAACTAAACTTTTAAACAAATCCTATCCAAAATTTTCGGTTTTACCGCTCAAACCGTTCCGCATCCCACGATGTATTAGTTTAATCACCCACGATCTTACACGATCTCATCTGAACAGTACGTGGGTGACACACGTCGCGTGAAGGAGAGAGGGCAGGGGCATGTTCGTCCAAAATCTTCAGGCGAACAGTTTTTCACCGTGGCTATAAATACCCCTTTACCCTCCTCACTTCATTTACTCCGCTCGATCGCTGTCTCTCGCTCGAGCTCCCCTCAAACCCTAGCGCCGCTGCTACTCCATCACCGCCGGTGAGGAAAAGCTTCACTGCCTTGACCTCATCGCCGTCGTACTCGCGCCGGTCGCAGAAATCTTCACTCCGCCGCCGCCGTAGTCGTCTTCCTCAGCCAAGTTAGGGCGTGGAAGATCTAACATGACGAACTTCTCTACAGTTCATCTCTGCTCGTCGTGTTCTTCATTCGTAATTAAAAGTCACTTTTATTACTCGCTTGATTCTCAAATCTTTCGAAAATCTTCAAAGGTGTTTTTACTCTTCAAAATCTTCACATATGAACACCTCACACACTATATGTTCTTGATCTATCTCCTAAGCATTCATTTCTTCAAGATTCCTCAATTGTGCGATTTTCAATCAGACAACTCGAACCTAAGACAAACGCTTAGTGAAATTCCTCAAGGCTCAAACTGGTCAAATTCCTCAAAACTTGCTTCTTTTGAAAAATCTTCCGAGAACGATATGACCTCTCCAAATTCCTCGCACCTACACTCTGCTCACAGTACTCATGTCCGCCGCTGAATCACTAGGTTCTCATCAACTTAACTCATTTGCAGCGTTCCTTGAAGAAAAACTGCATACTTCTTCGAGTGCTCTATTGTTCAAATTCTCACCAAGAAAATGGCGAAGGCAAGAGACCGCAGAAGGGAGGAAAGAAACCGGAAGTCATGACTGCCTTTGAAATTCCTGAGGAAATATACAAAGACTACTGCACACCTGATGAATCCAAGTTTGGCAAAGAGACCAAAAATCAGCGCAAAGTGCGCATTCAGAGGATAGAAAGAAGATGGGCACGAGAATGGTGAGAATACCGCTATGTCACTCCTAAGTACATGAGGAAATTCGCTCGGAATCCTCCATGCCCAAGAGCTCCTCTGGCTCCTGGCCAAGTCGCTGATCCCACTAGCATCAAGAGTGGTGAAGACTTTCCCAAGAATGGTCCAGCGCCAAGCCAAATTGGCAAGACAGCCAAGGAGGCAAGTGAGGAAATTCAATGAGGATTCTGCTGCTGCCGCCGCTTGAGCCCTCGGTCAAGCCGAGGAAATCAATGCCAAAGAAGCTCGCACGCAAGCCAAGTGCTTCACCGTCGCCGCCCTCACGGCCCAATTCCTCACCCAGCGCCCTCACGGCAAATTCCTCGATCGCTGCTGCTCATGCAAAATCCTCGGCAGCTCCTCCAAGTCCTCAACACTGTGCATCCGCTACTTGTCAAAGGACTTAGGATTCTCCATTGCTTCGTGTTTCACAAGTTCTCACCGCACCAATGTCCTCAACAGCCCCACTGCTGAAGACAAAGCAAGCGCTGGACGCGGTCCTCGCCAAGTCCAAAGAAGAAACAGTTGCATTTGACGCTCCCTCGATGATGAAGCCTCGATGAAGAACTTGAAGAAATCATCGAGACAGATCGACCAAGGCCGCTAGAGCCAAAAGAACAAGTGTGCCTCTGCTTTTGGATCCGAAGAAGATCCTTGACTTCATTAACTCGTGGCATCGGGATCCACACACCTCTTCCGGATCTGCCATCGACTCTGGTCAAAGTCATATGTTGAACCATTTCATCTCTCAAGAGAAATGGAAATTTGAAAAGGCTCGTGAATTGAAGAGAGCAAAAGCCGAAAGGAGAAGCTTCGAGGAAAAACATCATCAACTTGACTCTGAAGAACTTCTTAAAGCTCAATCAAAATCCAAGCACTCAAGAAGCATTTTGATGCTTACAATGCCGACCGGCAAGGAGCCAAGGTGAGATTTGTCACTCGACGAAGAAAATGTCAACTGCTGCAGCTCCATCGCAACAAGAAAATCCTCAGTGGAAGAATCTGCTCACCTGCTTGAAGAACATGCCACCATCGCTGATGACTTTCAGCGGCTGATGAAAACACAAGTTCCGTGGCTGATGACTCCATTCCAATTTCTTTGAAGAAATTCCTGGGCATCCACTAGTGGTGCGCTGAAGAATCAAGGAAACAGGCAATCGCACTCAGCTTGTTCTCAAGAAACTGCACCACAATCCTCGGCTCCTCCTGCGCCAACACCAACTCCAATTCTTCCTTCGCCTATGAAGTGAAGAAGACAAAGGCTGCAGAACGAGCTGCGAGTGAAGAAGAGGAAGGCATCACCGCGTCAAATTTTTCGCCAAAGAAAATGAAGCCAATGACCAGCTCGATTGAAAATCCTATCGATGCCATTCCCATTTCCTCCATGTCATCCAAGGAAATTGTTCCTTTGAGAAGAATACACGATCCCAAGCGGATCGATGAAGAAAATCAATCTGTTGCTACTTGTAACAGCTTGATGAAGAAATTGAAGTGGAAGTTTTCCCTTCAACTCCTGTTGCTTCCTCACCCGTGCCTCAGTTCACAGCTGAAGAGGCAGGTGTTGAGGAAATTGAAAAAGAAGATGAAGACGTGGACATTGGGTGCACTACACTGTGATGAACGATGACTTTGGGAAAGTCAAGACCCCAATACTCCTCTCTTCACTCCGCTTCAACAAGCTCCTCACCACCACTACTACTGCTCAAATGGGCTCAAGAAACTCATCCCACATCGCTCGTCAACGAAGAGATTCCAGCCACTAGCGCCGAAGAACCAACTGCTGATCCTCAAACTGCACAAGGAGAGGAACCAGAAATTACTCAGCCTGAAGAACCTGAAATCGCGATTCCTGAGGTTGTGCTGCAAATCACAGATATTCCTCTGCCCAAGACAAAGAATCCGTTTTCGAGCAAGCAAAAGTTCAAGGCTGAAGACTTCTTTTCTGAGCACGTGTTCTTCACTGCTTACAATCCTTATGACTCTGCTCGAATGAGGAAAAGACGCTTCTGGACTCCAACACAAGCAAACTTCTATTCCTCAGTGCTATTTGACAAGGACAAGATCTTCGACCATGAGCATATTCCTCATGTGGACATGGAATCACTGCCATGCTTCGAGCCAAGATTCGTGTTCTTCACGATGCGAGGCTGCTGAATTTCAGACCGATATATGTGGATCGGAATGAAGAACTCATTCTTCGATTCTATGCCACCTGCACATCACCGGAGATGTCAAGACATAAACTCATGGGTTCTGGATTGATGACTGAAAATACTCACTACAAGGCACCAAAGAATCAATTGCTTCGTGTCCTTCCTCTTGATCCTCCCCATGAATCTGCTCGTTGCCTCTACAATGAACGTGAACTCTCGATCACTTTATGCAAGTGCTTATGAAGCCATTGAAGCCAGGCCAAGCCCTCGAACCAAATTCCTCGTCAAGGATTTGTCAGATGTGCCTCGGATCGTATAGAATCTTGACGAAGACAATGAGTCCAATCAAAGGCCACGACTCAAATGACGAAGACGTCGTTGGCATCATGAAGAACATGCTTTTCAATATCATTCATGGCGCTCCGTCAACTTCCATGATTTCTTCATGAGGACTCGCCAATATTGCTATGTCAGCCATATGCCTTTGGATCATGAGATTCATAAGGGCAAGATCTTCATCGAACTATAAGGTCGACACTCAACCATGGCAGCTTCCTCGCCGCCCATTGAAGTCCTCAGCGACCAATTTCATCATCGATGACAAGGGCAAGGCAGCGGTGTAATTGATGAAGGCACTCGCCCATTGGATGGTCGGTTTAGCAAAGCTGCATCTTACTCCACCAATGACGATTACGCTACGCATGACACCGCCGCAAATACCTCAACCAAGCAACAGCCTCAAGCCACAAAGACCTGTGGTGATGACTGATCGTGAGTTACTCCTCGCCTTCATCGGAAGGTTGATCGCAATCGAAATGGATCAAGCGCCAATTTGCTGCAATTCTTCACAATATGACCTCAACGCATAATGCAAAGAAGAAAACCAAGACTACCTTCATGAAACCCTCAACCGCACTGGGCTGTTCTTAATCATGTCTATTCCATGGAGGAATTGAAGACTATGGGTCTTCGTGAAGCTTATGACCGGTCTGCACCACCTCCAAGAAATTCAAGAGAGTCAAAGTTCCCGATTTGGTGGCGAGTTCTTATTCTTCATCGCTAAACCGATGAATATGAAGATTTGGACGACATCGCGGCAGCCCTACTTCAACAACCAACCCCGATAACGCCGGGCGCCCTCCATCAACTTGAATATCTTCGAGGCGTTAGTCCTCGGTTTGATCCTTTTGGTCATTTGATGACAAAGGGGAGAAATCTGAGTTAGTTTTCAAGCGGGTTTATACTATGGGCGTTTTATTAAGTTACAACTCTCGTTCTTCCAAACTTTTATTGGATCGAGTTGTAATCTTAAACCGATGGTGCCTCGATACTTTTGAACGGTGCATTGTGCCGACTTTGCATCGCGGCTCGATACTCGATCGTGCTTCCGATGCTCTGATTTTGATACGTATTATGCTCTGATGCTTTTGAAGCACTAAGCTCTGAATGTGATATTTGAGCTCTGATACTTTTGATGTGCTATTCTGCATGCTTATTCCTCGTTAAATATCATTGCACGCATGCTGAATCTCATCAGGCACCATATTTCATCATGCATTCCAAATTCATCATAGTATATATATCAAATGCGTGTATGAATTACAAGATATAGGGGGAGTTCTCCATGATTCAATTCTTCAAATGTGCACTGCCTCAAAAGCAAATTCCTCATTATGCACATATTCAGGGGAGTTCTTCTATATCTTGCAATCAAATTCCTCAATATCAGTATTTACACCTCATATGTTCATCCCCGTTGAAAACTTAACATATGTTGTCATCAATCACCAAAAAGGGGGAGATTGTAAGTGCATCTAGTGCCCCTTAGTGATTTTGGTGTATTGAAGACTTATAGGTTAAGTAACTGATGCGTTTGTGAGTGTACACAGGTCTATAAGTCTATGAGGAGTTTGATATTTACAGAGAAAGTCGACCCTAAAATGAAGTTCTTCAACTGAAGACTTTGATATTCTGAAGACTTTCTGAAGACTTTGAAAGTGAAGAAATTGGTGTGACCACGAAGACTTGATATTCATTCGAGGAATATGAAGCGTGAAGACTTCTGTTTTAGTAGTTTCATTTTCTCTTTCTTGAGTCATAGGAAACACCGTCTCGTTAAAGGGGTCGAGGAAATACTAAGGAAAAATTTCCATGTGATGCTCAACTCAAAATCCTACACCTACCAATCCTTCGAGTGAAGCCATTGAAATCTCATACGATTCAATCAAATTCTTGATCACAGAGACGCAGTTCTTCCGTCATCGATGACTTTGTTCGATCGAGGAGTTAGGAATTCGCCAAAGTCGAATTGCCTACACATGAGGAACATGATAGCCCCGAGGACTTTGAAAGTCAAATTTCCGACCGTTCTTTGTCTTACATACGGCGGACCAAAATATCTTATCCACCTAACGGTCATATCATTGAAGGGCATTTATGTCTTATCATGTCGGGCTGCTCCTAGGCTATAAATAGCCGCCCCTACAATCACTAGTTGGTTGGCTGCTCCGAGAGAACTTTACACTTGTCATTTGAGAGCAACCCATCCTCCGAGGACTTTGAGCGAAAATCATCAAGTGAGGAAAATCCCAAAACCAAACCCACAAAACCCCAAGTGATTGAGCATCATCAAGAAATTGATCTGCGTGGATCCGACGCTTGTTACCTTTGAAGATGTGCTTCTTCCGCACGGTTAGGCGCCAAGGTCTAGAGCATCCAAGAGGAATTGTGGATCGCCGAGTGACCAAGTCTGTGAAGGTTTGGAAGTCACCAAGACTTACCACGAGTGATTGGACGAGGCTGCGTGGTCTTAGTTCAAGGAGAATACGGTGAGGATGGGTGTCCCGAGTTGCGGCTCGAGATCGGGTGTCCGGACTGTGTCCTCGAGTTTAAATACTCGGCCGCTCCAACCAGACGCACAACCGAGACAGCAGTTGGAACCGGTTTACCAAATCATTGTCTTCACCAACTGACCGGTTCTATTTCCTCAACTCATTCATTTCCTCATTCCGTGTTGCATGTTGTTCATATCTCGTGCTTGAAGACTTTGATCAAGACTTTCACAAATTCCTCGCTTCAATTTCTTCATCTGCTTTGTCTTCATCTTGTTATCCCGGTTTACGCTTCTGTACTCTGTTCTAGTCTTCATTTCATCATGCCGACTATGTGTGTAATCTGTTATGTTTACCTCTGAGTACATATTCCGCTGCAAATAGTTCTTCGCTAAGGAATTTCCTCACCGGCAAATTCCTCAGTGAAGAATTTCTTATAAATCGCCTATTCACCCCCCCCCCTCTAGTCGATATAACGCACTTTCAGTTTTCGACAAGTTCAAGGAGTTGACTACGATGAGACCTTCTAACCCGTAGCGATGCTTAAGTCTGTCTAAATCATGTGAGCAATTGTCGCATTTTATGATTATGAAATTTGGCAAATGGATGTCAAAACTGCATTCCTTAATGGATTTCTTAAAGAAGAGTTGTATGTGATGCAACCAGAAGGTTTTGTCGATCCAAAAGGTTCTAACAAAGTGTGCAAGCTCCAGCGATCCATTTATGGACTGGTGCAAGCCTCTCGGAGTTGGAATAAACACTTTGATAGTATGATCAAAGCATATGGTTTTATACAGATGTTTGGAGAAGCCTGTATTTACAAGAAAGTGAGTGGGAGCTCTGTAGCATTTCTAATATTATGTGTGGATGACATATTGTTGACTGGAAATAATACATAATTTCTGGATAGCATAAAAGGATACTTGAATAAGAATTTTTTTAGTGAAAGACCTTGGTGAAGCTGCCTACATATTGGGCATCAAGATCTATAGAGATAGATCAAGACGCTTAATTGGACTTTCACAAAGCACATACCTTGATAAAGTTTTGAAGAAGTTCAAAATGGATCAATCAAAGAAAGGGTTCTTGCCTGTGTTGCAAGGTGTGAAGTTGAGTCAGACTCAATGCCCGGCCACTGCAGAAGATGGAGAGAAAATGAAAGTCATTCCCTATGCTTCAACCATAGGTTCTATCATGTATGAAATGCTGTGTACCAGACCTGATGTGTGCCTTGCTATAAGTATAGCAGGGAGGTACCACAGTAACCCAGGAGTGGAGCACTAGACAGCTGTCAAGAACATCTTGAAATACCTGAAAAGGACTAAGGATATGTTTCTGGTTTATGGAGGTGACAAAGAGCTTGTCGTAAATGGTTACGTCGATGCAAGCTTTGACACAGATCCGGATGACTCTAAGTTATAATCCGGATACGTATTTATATTGAATGGATGAGCTGTCAGTTGGTGCAGTTCCAAGCAGAGTGTCGTGGCGGGTTCTACGTGTGAAGCGGAGTACATAGCTGCTTCGGAAGCATCAAATGAAGGAGTCTGGATGAAGGAGTTCATATCCGATCTAGGTGTAATACCTAGTGCATCGGGTCCAATGAAAATCTTTTATGACAATACTAGAGCAATTGCCTTGGCAAAAGAATCCAAATTTCACAAGAGAATCAAACACATCAAGAGACACTTCAATTACATCCGGCATCAAGTTGCGGAGGGAGACATAGAGATTTGAAAAATACATACGGATCTAAATATTGCAGACCTGTTGACTCCATGGGTGTTAGAATCATACTTTGTAATCTAGATTATTGACTCTAGTGCAAGTGGGAGACTGAAGGAAATATGCCCTAGAGGCAATAATAATGTTGTTATTTATATTTCCTTATATCATGATAAATGTTTATAATTCATGCTAGAATTGTATTAACCAGAAACTTAGTACATGTGTGAATACATAGACAAAACAGAGTGTCCTAGTATGCCTCTACTTGACTAGCTAGTTAATCAAAGATGGTTGTGTTTCCTAACCATAGACATGTGTTGTCATTTGATGAATGGGATCACATCATTAGAGAATGATGTGATGGACAAGACCCATCCATTATCTTAGCATTATGATTGTTACAGTTTTATTGCTACTGCATTCTTCATGACTTATACATGTTCCTCTAACTATGAGATTATGCAACTCCTGAATACCGGAGGAACACCTTGTGTTCTATCAAATGTCACAACGTAACTGGGTGATTACAAAGATGCTCTATAGGTGTCTCCAAAGGTGTTTGTTGGGTTGGCATAGATCAAGATTAGGATTTGTCACTCCATGTATCGGAGCGGTATCTCTGGGCCCTCTCGGTGATGCTCATCACTATAAGCCTTGCAAGGAATGTGACTAATGAGTTAGTCGCAGGATGAAGCATTACGGAATGAGTAAAGAGACTTGCCGACGAGATTGAACTAGGTATGATGATACCGATGATCGAATCTCGGGCAAGTAACATACCGATGACAAAGGGAACAACGTATGTTGTTGTGCGATTTGACTGATAAAGATCTTCGTAGAATATGTAGGAGCCAATATGAGCATCCAGGTTCCGCTATTGGTTATTGATTGGAGATGTGTCTCGATCATGTCTACATAGTATCAAACCCGTAGGGTCCGCACGCTTAACGTTCAATGACGATTTGTATTATGAGTTATGTGATTTGATGACCAAAGTTTGCTCGGAGTCGTAGATGAGACCACAAACATGACGAGGAGTCTCGAAATGGTTGAGACATAAAGATTGATATATTGGAAGGTTATGTTCGGACACCAGAAAGGTTTCAGATAGGTTCAGACATTTTCCGGAGTACCGGGAGGTTACCAGAACCCCCTGGGAGAGTATTGGGCATTCATGGGCTTTAGTGAGAAGAGGAGGCCAGCGGCCAGGAGATGGCGCGCGCCCCCCTAGCCAAACCGAATTGGACTAGGGGAGGGGGCGCCCCCCTTTCCTTCTCCCTCTCTCTTTCCCTTTCCCCTTCTCCTACTCCGAATAGGGAAGGGGACTCCAACTAGGACTTCCCCCTTTGGCGTGCCCCTCTAGGCCGGCCGCCTCCTCCCTTCATCCTTTATATACGGGGGAGGGCACCCCAAAGAACAACAGACAATCTCTTAGCCATGTGCGGTGCCCCCTCCATAGTTTAACACCTCGGTCATATCGTCGTAGTGCTTAGGCGAAGCCCTGCACCGGTAACTTTATCATCATTGTCGCCACGCCATCGTGCTGACGGAACTCTCCCTCATCCTCAACTGGATCAAGAGCACGAGGGACGTCATCTTGCTGAACGTGTGCTGAACACGGAGGTGCCGTACGTTCGGTACTTGGATCGGTTGGATCGTGAAGACGTTCGACTACATCAATCGCGTTACTAAACACTTCCACTTTCGGTCTACGAGGGTACATGGACACACTCTCCCGTCTTGTTGCTATGAATCTCCTAGATAGATCTTGCTGATTGTAGGAAATTTTTTGAATTTCTACGTTCCCCACATAATGAAACTTTATCATGAATAAGGAAATATAATAATAACAACTTTATTATTACCTATAGGGCATATTTCCATCAGAACCCTGGCGTCTAGCTCCTGCCTTCCATACAACTTCTTTGTGCACCGACTTAAAGCCTCGTGGGCTTTACCCCTTGGCTCAACCATATCATCCTATATATCAATCTTTACCTCCGGACCATTCCGGAGATCCTTGTCATGTCTGTGATCTCATCCGGGACTCCGAACAGCATTCGGTCACAACCATAGATAACTCACATAATACTATATCATCAACGAACGTTAAGCGTGCGGACACTACGGGTTCGAGAATGATGTAGACATGACCAAGACGCTTCTCCGGCCAATAACCAATAGCGGGACTAGGATGCCCATATTGGTTCCTACATATTATACGAAGATCTTTATTGGTCGAACCTTTATGGCAACATACATAGTTCCCTTTGACCGTCGGTATGTTACTTACCCGAGATTCGATCGTCAGTATCTCCATACCTAGTACAATCTCGTTATCGGTAAGTCTCTTTACTCGTTCCGTAATATATCATCTTGTAACTAACTCCTTAGTCACTTTGCTTGCAAGCTTCTTGTGATGTTGTATTACCGAGAGGGCCCAGAGATACCTCTCTGTCATACAGAGTGACAAATCCAAATCTCGATTCACGCCAACTCAACAGACACCTTAGGAGATACCTGTAGAGCACCTTTATGATCACCCAGTTACGAAGTGACGTTTGATAGCACACAAGGTATTCCTCCGGTATCCGGGAGTTGCATGATCTCATGGTCGAATGAACATGTATTTGACATTAAGAAAGCAGTAGCAAAAACTGAACAATCATATGCTATGCTAACGAATGGCTCTTGTCCATCACATCATTCTCCTAATGACGTGATCTCGTTATCAGAGTGACAACACATGTCTATGATCGGGAAACCTTAACCATCTTTTGATCAACAAGCTAGTCTAGTAGAGGCTTACTAGGGACTTAGTATTTGTTTATGTATTCACACATGTATTTAAGTTTCCGAGCAATACAATCCTAGCATGAATAATAAACCTTTATCATGAATAAGGAAATATGATAATGACCAATTTATTATTGCCTTTAGGGCATATTTCCAACATGTGGAACCAGCAACCTACCTCTGTTGTGTTTATCTGTGCGGCCAATGGAGAAAGACTACGTTAATGAAAAATGGTCAGACAAAGGTATGTACTACTATTGGGTAACTTTTAGTAATGTTATTCACGTGAACAAGTCTGTTTGCCTCCGTTTGAAAGAAAAACGTGTTTAAGTGATTATCAAAAGCCTCATAGAATACTTCCTACTTTCGTCCTCGGTCAGTAATGATCTCATCACCGTGCTTGATGTGGGCATGAAATTTTTGGATCTTCTGCCATTGGCATCTGCCTAGAAGAGTTTGTTATTTGCGTCACCCTCCCCCATCCATTGGATTCTCGACCGTGGCTTGCAATTATTCTCTCCAAGGATTCAAAACCCAACAAAGCCATCTTTAGGTTACGACGGAGCGATAGTTCAAAGGCTCCACAACCTCAGAGAAACCCTTAGTACCTAGTACTAGCATCCTTATAGAAGTCGTGCATTTTTCTTAGCAGAGAACAAGAGTTGTCCGCAATAATCCCTCGTGGGAGTAAATAGGGATCGTGTGCCTCCACTCACTTCAATACACACAAGAATAAGGGTTTGCACATACATAAGTGTCGTCGAAACCATCTACCATTTACGGGATCAAAGTAGTTCTTGTAGAGATATTGTGCTCCAGATACACTATCCCAGTTCAAAACTCTTCTCCCTTTGATTGAATACTTGAAATCCAAAATGTGCTCCACCTCTTAGTCCATTTCCTATTGGATGCTCATGATCATCATCATCTTAGCTCCTTTGTCCGAATCCGACGAATCGAATAACTCCTTTTGAAATAATTCATCAAGCTCTGGGTTTCCACACTCCTCATCTGGCGAACCCTCCGAATCCATCATTTTGCCTACAAAACAAATACAAAAAACTGGTCGTGTCAAACACATAGAGGGCAGGGTGCAGTCCAAGAATAGCTCAACGTACAATGACAGTGTCCGGACTGGCGACAGTGTCCGTGGCGGCGATACTGGCTGGTATAAGTTTTGTGGCGGTGCTGGGGGTGCTGAGGGAACGGTATGGCGGGGGAGCTAGGGGAGGACCGGCGTGGTCGAGGGAGAAGGGAGGAGAGGAAAATGGGTAGGAGGATTTGATGCAATTTGTGGTGGGTCCTGTTTGTTGGGTTCGACGTAGCGGACGTACCCGTGCGCGACTCAACCTCCCCATATATGCCCCAGAATGAGTTGGGTATGAGGGGTGCCGGTCAGCCCAAACTTATAGGGCATGTTTGAGGAGCCCATCTGGGTCATGATATTGAGCGGTCAGTAACCGGGCCGTCCGTCCTAGCCTCCTAGGAGGCGCGAACACCAAATCCAGCCCCTCAAACGGCCGCGGACGCACAGCTTCTGCGGGGACTGATGGGGTACCCCTCATTATGCTGCGTTTGCAGCCATGTACCTCATATTTGGTCCCTCATATCCATGCAACAAATGCAAAGTATGAAATTAACCAACGTGGATCAACGAACAAGCAACAAACCTACTTAAATCGAACATAATTCACAAATAAACGGATCATTGGAACAACCAAAATAACAATTTCCATCGGCTGGACCATACTTTAACATACAAGAAAACTAAATAAAATGAAAAAAGGTTGAGGAAATCACCATTTCATCGCCGGCCCCTTCCCCTTGTGGTCGGTGGTGTTGCTTTGGACCTCTTTCGCATTCTTGTGTCGGAGCCGCTGCGCATCCGACTCCACCATCGTCAAGGACTGGTGGAGGACGGACGCGAGGAGTGCTTCCTTGGGGTCAACTAGCACGCGCTTGCACGTCACCTCACCGCCGCCTCGCCCGCCGCCGCCCTCTCCCTTGCCCATTGCCGCTCCCGTTGTGCGGCCCGCGCTTCCGACTCTTTCGCATTCTTGTGTCGGAGCCGCTGCGCATCCGACTCCACCATCGTCAAGGACTGGTGGAGGACGAACGCGAGGAGTGCTTCCTTGGGGTCAACTAGCGCGCGCTTGCACGTCACCTCACCGCCGCCTCGCCCGCCGCCGCCCTCTCCCTTGCCCGTTGCCGCTCCCGTTGTGCGGCCCGCGCCTCCGACTCGGGCATCCGAGACTGGCCCAACTCCGTCGAGGCCATGAGCATCCAACCGTTCCCGTGGACGCCCTCCGATGGTGGCTAGGAAGGGACCGGGCGGCGTACCTGCAGCGGAGCGGAGCAAGCGAAGCTGCCCTCAGTGTTGCGCGCTAGATGGGAGGGCCCGACAATGTCGCCCGCACAGCAAGGCGAAGGGGGACGGCGCGTCCAAGCATGAGCTACTTCCGCTGTTGTCGCCCCAATCTAGCTGCGATCAGCGCAGTGCGATGCGGAGAGCAAGCACATCCACATCAGAGTCGTCACCGCCGGAGCCATTTGGAAGCATGAATGAACATGAACAAGGTCACTACTATTTTCATTCTATTGTTTATCTGCAATGTATCTCTGCTCTCCACATTATGCAACTCAGCAGTGAACTCTGAAATATCAATGACGAAGCGCTGCAGGATAGCTTACGCAAACAGTTCAGCGATTTAAGCAAAGAACTGGAGCAAAAAGGAGGGGTATCATATGCTAACAGTGCCTTCCTATGTAGTAAAACGCTAACAGTTAGTTCAATCACATCAATACAGTTACATTTGGTCTCATCACACAAGCAAACATATTTACAAAAACAACATTTCTGCCACTAGCTAGACTTGCACTGCGTAACTGCTTCTGCTGGCCTCTTCCCAGCCTCCCTGCCACAACACAAGAACCATGGTCAGCGCTTACAGTATACACTAGCAGCAAATTAAAACCTTGCGAATTGAAGACAAGCTCGAGGAATGTCCACCTAGCCGAATCATAAGAATTTTCAAGACTACAGTTTCGAAAGTATTTCTTTTTCCTTCCATACAAGCACCAAAATGGGTGTCGTTTAATACTACTAGTTTCATGCTAGAAACCGCAAGAAGGCACAAATTAATTGTAACTGCACAAGCGTGGCTGCGAGTAAAATCCAAACAGAAAATATGTGCAGAAGCAAGCAAGACAAAACAGCCCCCAGGCTAAACAAAACTAATATCCATACTAACCTAACAGACCAGCTTTATATTATACAGTATCAAAGAAAAAAAAAGCATAAGCGATGTGACGGGACGCAAGATCGCAGGAGGTCCACGAAGCCGCCAAAGGGTTGCCCCATTAAAGAAGTGGCTGCCCGCCCAGACCGAGAACGATGAGCGAGCGACTTGACATATTTGGTCATACCAAACACCAGGTCTTTTGTTTGATGTCTGACTTGTGCATGTCCCTCTCTAATCAGTCCATTCATGATACTCCGCTTTCCTTATATAGAAAGGTACCATGGACCGTGGTTGATCTTGTCCTCTTTAATAAAGTGAAACATCACCCTCAGCTCACTACTAGGTAATTCATTCCTTTTCAATTAAATGAAATCAGGAGCGAAAGCTCCTTAATTCGAAGAAAAACTCACGAAGTTGGGTATATAGAACTCTAATGGTTCCTCGGGATGAACAAATAAGGGAAAAGGACAAACTGCATTAAAATATTCACAGTTCACACCAGTCCCCTTACTTTCAAAGGAAAAAGACACGGAATCAATCAAATCTTTCGCAGCTTTCCTCGACACTAGAATAATGTAATTTTTTCAGTTCAATCCTAAGATCGATTAATCTTCATAGCAAAGGAAACTCCCAATTATCTTCATATTCATAGCGATCAGACTACTGTGATGCAAAAAAAAAAAACGATCAAACTACCAATGTGAACTTTTTTAGAAGAACAAAGGAAACTGCAAATTATGTTCATAATCGCAGCGATGAGTACCAACACGAACTTACAGTAAATAAAGGAATGATCAGAGATCAAAACATTACCAGCTCTTACGTGGCTTTCTATTCATCGTCGTCGTCGTCGTCACTACCACCACCACCACCAACACCACCACCACCATCATCATCATCAATGTAGAATCCTCCATCAGAATCATACACAAGACGCTTATTAGGCCGAGTTTCGTCATCGGAAGCATAGCCGGAGTCGGAGTCATAGTCGTCGGAATCAGGCCGTGCCATGGCACCGCAAGGAGGATCTCGTCTACAAAACATGAGAGATGAAGGTGAGATCGAATCGAACACAAAAAGCGATAAGTAATAAACAATCCACGAAAAACAAAGAAGGAAGAAATTGGCAGAGAACCGTTTCACAGTGAAAATCGACTTGGAGCATCTACATGCGGACCCCTATTCCTAAATGTCTAGACGGACAACCCCGACAGTGTCCGGTCACAGAAAACTAGCCCAATGGTACCCTCCACTTCCTCCCCCTCGAACACAGCCCGGGCCGTGCGTGCTGTCGCTGCATGCGTGAAGCCGTGCGTGCTGCTGCTGCTGCATGCGTGAAGCCGTGCGTGCTGGCCTAGCGCCTATGCGTGCTGCCGCCACGTGCTTGCAGCCGTGCGTGCGGGCCTAGCGCCTCTGCGTGCTTGCCGAGAACCTCCGTGCGTGAAGCCGTGCGTGCAGGCCTAGCGCCTCTGCGTGCTGCCGCCGCGTGCGTGCTGAGTGGCCGAGGCCCTCCCGCTCGCGCGTGCGGAGCTCGACACCGCTGCCGCCGCCGCGTGCTGGCCGCCGCCCTCGCGCCCGCACGCGTGCGGAGCTCGCCCCCGCCGCCGCCGCCGCGTGCGGTCGAGGCCCTCGCGCCCCCGCGTGCGGAGCTCGCCGCCGCCGCAAGCGGTCCGAGGCCCTCGCGCCCGCGCGTGCGGAGCTCGCCCCGCCGCCGCCCTCGCGCCCGCACGTGTGGAGCTCGCCACCACCGCCGCCGTGCGTGCGGTCCGAGGCCCTCACGCTCGCGCGTGCGGAGCTTGCCACCGCCGCCGCCGCCGCGTGCTGGCCGAGGCCCTCGCGCCCGCGCGTGTGGAGCTCGCCACCGCCGCCGCCGCCGCGTGCGGTCCGAGGCCCTCGCGCCCGCGCGTGCGGAGCTCGCCGCCGCCGCCGCCGCAAGCGGTCCGAGGCCCTCGCGCCCGCGCGTGCGGAGCTCGCCACCGCCGCCGCCCTCGCGCCCGCACGTGTGGAGCTCGCCACCACCGCCGCCGCCGCGTGCGGTCCGAGGCCCTCGCGCTCGCGCGTGCGGAGCTTGCCACCGCCACCGCCGCCGCGTGCTGGCCGAGGCCAATTGGAGAAGTATGGTTGGATCGCAGGAAAAGTAAAGGGTCTAGATGGCCTTACGGAGAGATCGGCGGAGGAGCTGGAGGTTGCACCGCTGCAGCGGGGCTCGACGGGATCGCTCGTCCGGGATCGCTGCTGCCTGGTGCTCTGCGTGTCCGAAGGCTGCAGTTAAGACAGTACTGGCGAGGCGCCCCCTGATGTGTACGCCTCAGATGCTGCCATGCGGTGACATGGTGGCCCCACCTGTGAATTGTGACGCAGTACGATGATTTTTTTTGGCAGCAGTACTACGTGATAGCGACAAGATAAAAAAAAGGAGAAATCTATGCATACACGAATGGTCAACGACGACGGTGATCGTGGTTTACGATATTTCGAATAACGAGGCCATGCACGCGGCCCGTGGCAAAGATCGGCGAAGGCAAGGCATTAAACGGGAGGACACGGCGGGCGTCGAGGGTCGTCGGCGACCAGGCGCACGGTGGGCGATGGAGAGGCGGGACCCGGAGCAGCGGAGGGTCATGAATGCAACGGGACGACCGGGGTAGCGGGCGAAGGCAAGGCATGACGTGCGGCGGGTGGATGAAGATCGGAGAAAAGGCGCCGTGGCACGCTAACGCTTGGGAAAGAGGAAGATGCACAGATCCGAGCCGTATCGGGGTTACTACCTCTCTCGGTTTCTGGGCGTCGATCCTCAAATCATCATTTACCAACCTGTCTGAGTTATATATTACAAAAAATATACCAACATAAACTTTGGAGTTTCTACTTTCAAAAGGTATAATTTTTGTGTTATATAATTTATATTAGGATGATAAAATTGGCAACCTAGGTATATGCGTAGGACTTGTAAACTGAAACGGAGGTAGTATTATGTTGGCCCTGTTCTGCCCGGAGATTCCCTGGAACCTTCCTGGATGGTGCTAACCTGACAAATTACCTCGTGCCCCGGAGCATTCACACACATCAAAATTTGCCATTTAGCCTGGTCAGCGCTCGCGTTAATTGTTGGCATCAGCATTCCGTAGTAGGAGTAGTAACAACTAACTACGCCAAAGCGCTCGACGCACTCGATCGTAACGTAGCCTACGTCGCCATGGTCGCCATAGTCGCCGCCGCGTTGAGGGAGGGAGAGGGGCGACACGAGCCCGTTGGCGGTGGCGGGGAGGATTACCGTGTCGACGCGTCATCTACGCGGCAGGCGAGGCAGTGCTTAGAAATTTCTTTTTTCTGCGCAGTTTGCTTTTCTAGCTGTGTGAAAACTTGTTTGAGTAGCACACGCGATCGTGTCAGCTAACTACATGGGCAGGTAATAATGCTTAGGAACACAGCAGATTCACTGCATCTCAGGGAGCGGTAGGCACCTGTTGAGGGTTTGTTTTTTCTGGGAAAACCCGTGGTGGTTAATTTTCGCAGAGGAAAGACTTGCTTGCTTGCTTGCTTGACTACACGCACGGTCTGATGACAATTCCTTAGTTAAGGTAGCTTTCTCAAATTAAAAAAATATATATATACTACTCCGCTCGACGGGCTTTCTCAACGGGCTGGGTTGTCGTCTATGTGGTCTTGGCCGGTGGAGGCACCTCTACGCAACCAAGTCAACCTCCGCAACGACCTCAAGAAACCCCCGAAACCAGACGGGCTCTCATGGCCTTATTGCAGTTTGCGTTCAGGATTGGCACCACGCAGGTCCTCGTCTTCCCAGATGTACAGTACAGGTGACAAGCGCTTCCTCCTTACCTTGGTTCAGCGGTCGCCGCCGGTGTTAGAGAGATTTTAACACTCCCGTAAATTAATCGCTCAGTAGATTTAACGTAGAGAGGGAAACTTTGTAAAGTTTGTAGTGCATGAAATTTTATGTTGCTTGGATATATATACAAATATAATTATGGAAATGCGTTGTTTCATCTGGGATTATGCAAACTCCTAAAGTCCAATAACGTCGGGATGCATGCATGCTTCCAGTCCAAGGTAGTCGTATAAGGGAGTCCGGATATACTAGTACAAGAAAGATCAATGAAGATGGTGACTGCTACTACAAAATTAATGGGGCATGCATTTTCAAATACTATTGAAACGCATGCTTTAGTCCGAGAAGTGATGTAGTACCTCGAATATCTGAGGAACTCCAGCAACCTCTCCGAGAAGTGTTTTTATATTCATCGGACCCGAAGACCCTATCCCAACCTAGGTAGGTTAATGGTAAAGTCTCCTTGTGTTGTCATGGGTATGTCGATTGCGCCGTGTTCTGACAACTTTGACCGAAATCTGGATCGTCCATATGTACTGTAGAACCAAAAGGTTTGCTATTTGCCGCTCGTTGCAACAAGTTGCCAGAGCGACTAACAGGCGAGCAACCGACCGACCCAAGTGGGCCGGCACATTTGAGTAGATCGTGTTAGTACTACGCATCCGGTTTTCGGAACCTTCCAGAAGATTCCCTGAACCAATTTTTGTTTCTTTTCACCATTTTTCTGTTTCTTTTCTTATTTCTTTTTTCCCTCTTTTTTGGGTTTTTCTTTATCATTTTCTGTTTCTTTTCCATTTTTCCTTTTTTGTTTTTGTTTCTTTTTTATTTTCTTTCAGATTTTATTTTTACTTTTCAAAAAATGTTCGAGATTTTAAAAAAAAGTTCAGGATTCCCAAAATTTCTTTTTTCAAATTTTTCCCTAAATTCAAAAAAGGTTTGCATTTTTGCAAAATTGTTTGGTAATTTCAGAAAATGTTAGTTATTCTAAAATTTTCTTTAGAATGTTTTTGTTCCATGTTTTTGACAACCTTTAGAAGAAATTTTGGTAATTCAAAAAATGGTTCCATTTCAAAAATTGTTCGCAAATTTTAAAAACGTTCATGTCTTCAAATTTTGTTCTGGAGTTTCAAAACATATTCATATATTTCATAAAATTCTAAAAATCGTGTTTTTAATAATTCAGTAATTTAAAAAAGGTTCTCGTTTCAAAAAATTTTGCAAATTTTAAAAAATGTTGATGTTTGCAAATTTTGTTTCAGTAGTTTCAGAAAAGGTTCATGTTCCGAAATTAATTCGAATTTTCTGAATTTAGTTTGGTAATTTAGAAGAAAAAATGTTCATGTTTTTGAAAAAGAAGTTGCATTCAAAAAAACAAGTTTCAAAAAGGTCTGCGCTTTCACAAAATAGTTCATGATTTTTCAATAAATGTGTGAGTTTCTAGAAATTTGTTCACCAATTTGAAAAGTGGTTGTTTTTCGTAAAACACTCAGGTTTTGTTTTCAAAAAAATGTTTTCTCCTCGAAATCTAGAGTTGATTCTTATTGTTTTGTTTTATTACTTCCTCAGATTTAGTCGCTAGCTCAACTGGTAGTACTACCGCATCTGTAGCTGGAGATCATGGGTTCGAAAGTTCTCAAGGGTATGTTTTTTAGCGTTATAGGTTCGCTGTCGGTCGCTAGCTTTCATGGGCCAGCCCAGTCGTAGTTTCGCCTGTACGTGCATCCGACATTCTACCGCAAAGAGAGCTCCCAAGAAGTAGACTTGAAAAATCGTGGGTGCCCCTATGTCTCGCTTTAAGCGAGCACAAGGGGAAGCCTCGCCTCAAGGGTCCCAAATCCTAGTACTCTCGCTTGATTCACTAGACTTGAAAAACAGCGAGCCTAGATGGGCCAGCCCAGCCGTGCAGGAGGCCACGACAATTTGAAAAATATTGAACAACAATTTGAAAAATATTGAATAAGTATTAAAAATGTTGAACAAGCATTTGAAAAATGTTGAACAAGTATTTGAAATTTTTGAATAACTATTAAAAATGTTTAGCAAGTAGTTAACAAATGTTGAATAAGTATTAAAAATTATTGAACAAGTATTCAAAAATGGTTGAACGATTATTTGAAAAATGTTGATTTTTTTCCGATAAAAGACGTTGTTATTACCTCAAAATGTAGCATCGAGCGGATACAAAGCATAAGGAACGCCACTCGGCCTTTGCATAGTTAAGATGCACACAACCATTGCTACTTCTTGAGCTTGTGCAGCAAAGTAGAGATAAGTATTTCCCTCAGTTTGAGAACCAAGGTATCAATCAAGTAGGAGGTACAAACAAGTCCCGAATCTATGCACCGCATAAACAATCAAATATTTGCACCAAACATGATAAAGGGGTTATCAATCCCTTCAGGTCACTTGCAAGGATGAGATCTAATAGAGATAGATATAAAAGATTACTAAAACATAAAACAAAATAAAAACAAATAAATTGCAACAAGGTATTTTTGGGTTTTTTGGTTTTGTAGATCTGAAAATATATGATGAAAAATAGACCCGGTGGCCATAGGTTTCACTAGGGGCTTCCCTCTTGAAAGAAAACATATAGTGGGTGAACAAATTACTGTCGAGCAATTGATAGAAAAACACAAAGTTATGACGATATCGAAGACAATGATTATGAGTATAGGCATCATGTCCGTGTCAAGTAGGCCAAAACGATTCTGCATCTACTACTATTACTCCACACATCGACCATTATCCCAGCATGCATCTAGAGTATTAAGTTCATAAGAACAGAGTAACGCCTTAAGTAAGATGACATGATGTAGAGGGATAAACTCAAGCAATATAATATAAACCTCATCTTTTAACCCTTGATAGCAACAATACAGTACGTGCCTCGCTAACCTTTCTCTAACTGGGTGAGGACACATCAAGATTGAACCCAAAACTAAGCACCTCTCCCATTGCAAGAATAATTAATCTAGTTGGCCAAACTAAACCAATAATTCAAAGAGAAATACAAAGATATTTAATCATGCATATAAGAATTCGGTAAAGACTCAAATAATATTCATAGATAATCTGATCATAAATCCACAATTCATCGGATCTCGACAAACACACCACAAAATAATATTACATCGGATAGAACTCTAAGAACAACGAGGAGAACATTTTATTGAAGATCAAAAAGAGAGAAGAAGCCATCTAGCTACTAGCTATGGACCCGTAGGTCTGTGGAAACTACTCACGCTTCATCGGTAGGGTAATAGAGTTTATGTAGATGCCCTCCGTGATCGAATCCAGCTCTAGCAGGGTGCTGGAAAAGGCCCCATGATGGGATCTCATGGGAACAGAGGCTTGTGGCGGCGGAAAAGTATTTGCATGGATTCCTCTGATGCTTTGGGAATATTTGGGAATTTATAGGCCAAATATTAGGGTTAGAGGACTCCCGAGGGGCCCACAAGCCGGGGGGGCGCACCCCCTAGGGCGCGCCCTGAGGGCTTGTGGAGCCCTCGGGACTCTTCTACCTTCCTCCCCAAGCTCCGTGGATGTCTTCTATCCCAAGAAACATCATCGCGAAAGTTTTATTTCGTTTGGACTCCGTTCGATTTTCTTTTTCTGTAAAACTCAAAAACAAGAAAAAAAATAGAAAACTGACACTGGACTCTAGGTTAATAAGTTAGTACCAAAAGTAACATAAAATAGCATATTAATGCATATAAATCATTCAAAACAAATAATATAATAGCACGAAACAATAAAAAATTACAGGTACGTTATAGACGTATCAAACATCCCCAGAACTGTCTGACAAAGAATATAAAAAATGACAAAGTGGCAACAGTAAAGCCATATGAGATCGAAACTATGCCTATGTCGACGGAGAGGTGGTCCGGTTCGAGATTATGCTGCCATCCATATTGGGTAAAAACCTTTGTGGCCACCCGCTCCAACCGCATACACACCGCCTTAAACAATGATTGGTACTTTGTTCGGTGGATAATAGACCACGCACGAAGCAAGTGCGTACAGTGGTAAATAACCTGCATAGGAGAATATATTTTGCCATTGAAAACACAATCATTTCTCTATAGCCAAAGCGACCATAGTAAGGCTGACACTCCCACCCGTATTAGCATGCTAAACGCATTTGGTACTCCATCAAGCCAATGTCGATATATATATTGGCAACACTTGTTGGTGGATATAAATTTGACGCTATTTGAATGATTGACCATGTAGAATGCACAAATTTGCATTGAAAGAGGAGGTGTTTGATTGTCTCATCATGAGTACAAAATCTACACTTATTGCTTTCTTTCAAGTTGCCGAGCAAGATTGTCTTTAGTTAGCATAACTCCTTTTTAAAGATACCACATGAAAATCTTAACTTTAGTGGCATCTTTGATTTCCAGATTTGTTTATAATTGTCCATTTGGAAATGTTGAATAAGTATTATATATGTTGAAGAAGTATTTGAAATTTTTGAATAAATATTAAAAATGTTGAACGAGTATTTGAAAAATGTTGAATAAGTATTAAAATGTTGAACAAGTATGTAAAAATTGTTGAATATGTGCTCGGATAATGTCGAACGTGTATACAAAAAATGTTGATCACTTATTAAAAAAAGTTTTTTGACATATAAGAAAACTGCAGTGAAAACGAAAACAAACATAAGAAAAAAATAAAAAAATACAGAATAAAAAAACTAAACAAAAAATGGAGAAGAAAAAATAAAATCAAATAAAAATAGAATAATGCAAAAAGATCATAATACCAAATAAAAACAAAATGCAAAAATGTATGAAAGAAAAATGGAAAAGAAAAAAGAAAACAAACAAAATAAAACAAAAAGGGGGAAAAATCCCGAAGAAATAAGTGAGAAGAAAAAGAAAAGAATGAAAAAATCGGAGAAGAAAAAGAAAACGAAAAACCCATTGAAAAACTAGGAAAACCCAGCTATTCTCTCCTTAAGTTGTGTGCACCTAACATACTTAGCACAAACGCGATGTTAGCGGAGTGGGAAGGAGCACGGTGCGTCACCCTGCAGACCAGGCTTAAAGCGAAAAATAGTCGCCGCGCCAAATCGTCTCGTACCGGTTCGTTGCTCCTGCCGCTCATTGGCGCACATTTTTAGAGATAGGAACTGGGTTGCGCTGGCTGTGGCCCAGGTTAGAACAGAGTGTTCCTGTTTAATTAAAAAATGAGGAAATTTATTTAGGTGTCAAACTAATCCAAATCCAAATCAATTTCTAAAATACCATAAAAATATACTAAAATCCAAAATAATTATATAGAGCCTAGAAAAAGTATTTCCAGGCCATTTGCACATTTTGAAATACATATTTATTTTCATGGCTTAAATGGGCTTTATTAATTCCCCAAGTATTCTTTTGGGGTTCTAATAATTCCTTTCAGTATTTTTTAAGATCCAAAATGCATTAAAATAATATTGAAAGCACTTAAAACTCAATTATATGAAGAATCCATTTTATCTTCTTCTCTTTTATTTTTCTTTGAAATTTGAAAAAAAACTATTAGTTTTAGTCAAACCAAATATGCATTAAGAATCATTTTAGACATTTCCAACTTATTTAGTTAGAGAAGTCATATTATCTCCCCTAAATTTATTTGAGACTAAATTGAAAATATATATTCAAATAACTCAAAAGAGAAAGGGAGAATTACACTTCTCCCCCTAACTGGAACCACCGCCTAGCATTTGCCCCTAATTTTCAGGTATGCTAAAAAAATACCCATGTCCCGTCTGTGGCCCTTACTGAAATCCCCCTCCGAGCCATTTCCATCGAGTTAATGGTCTTTGACCGGTAACTGGGCGTCTGTTGGACATTTTAGCCCTTGGTTCTTACATGTGGGCCCGCATCAAAATGTTATCCACTTGCTCACTCTCTTCTCCCTCGCGACACATCTCTTCTCTCGTTCCCCTCTTGGTGACCAAAACCCTAAACCTAGCTTGCCCTAAATCCCCTTTTGGCGGTCCAATAGCCGCGGCGGATCTGTAGGAGCGCAGTCATCGGGATGCGGTGGCAGTGCAGGTGATTATGCATCGTATATTTTCCCTCTGCTACGGCGGTAGAGGAGGCGGTGTCTACAAGAGATGGCAGCTGCCGGTGATTATGGTGGTGGCAATGAAGCATCCTGGCAGACGACGCAGACGCCACGAATGCAGATTCCAGCAGGGTAAGTTTCTTTGAATCTTGACCTAGATCTTTGTTCTGTTTTTGTAGGTAGATTTACCCCGATTGAATGCGCTCTTAATGGTTACTACGTGCTTATAATGGCCTTTCTATTGCAATTATCATAGGATGCACCAGAGAGAGGTTTTGGTCTCAACTGTAGAACGGAGACCACTACCATATGCAATGGTGGCACAAATGAAGCCGGTATATGTTGGGGAACGTAGTAATTTCAAAAAAATTCCTACGCACACGCAAGATCATGGTGATGCATAGCAACGAGAGGGGAGAGTGTTGTCTACGTACCCTCGTAGACCGAAGGCGTTGACGCAACATAGAGGAAGTAGTCGTACGTCTTCCCGGTCCAACCGATCCAAGCACGGTTACTCCGGCACCTCCGAGTTCTTGACACACGTACAGCTCGATGACGCACCCCGGGCTCCGATCCAGCAAAGCTTCGGGGAGGAGTTCCGTCAGCAGGACGGCGTGGTGACGATCTTGATGTTCAACCATCGCAGGGCTTCGCCTAAGCACCGCTACAATATGACCGAGGTGTAATATCGTGGAAGGGGGCACCGCACACGGCTAAGGAACGATCACGAAGATCAACTTGTGTGTTCTCGGGTGCCCCCTTGCCCCTGTATATAAAGGAGCCAAGGGGAGGGGGCGGCCAGCCAAGGAGGGGCGCGCCATGGGGGAGTCCTACTCCCACCGGGAGTAGGACTCCCTTTCTTTCCTAGTTGGAGAAGGAGAAGGGGAAAGAGGAGGAAGAGGGAAGGAAGAGGGCGCCGCCTTCCCTTGTCCTATTCGGACTAGGAAGGGAGGGCGCGCCACCTCCTGCCTCCTTCTCTCTTCTCCTCAAGGCCCATGTCGCCCAATAACTTCGGGTTCCAGTAACCCCTCGGTACTCGGTAAAATGCCGATTTCACCCTAATGATTTCGATGTCAAATATAGGCTTCCAATATATCGATCTTTATGTCTCGACCATTTGAGACTCCTCGTCATGTCGTGATCACATCCGAACTCGAACAACCTTGGTACATCAAAATACATAAACTCATAAAAGCTGTCATCGTAACTTTAAGCGTCACGGACCCTACGGTTCGAGAACAATGTAGACATGACCGAGACCGTCTCGGTCAATAACCAATAAGCGGGACTTGGATGCCCATATTGGTTCCTACATATTCTCGAAGATCTTTATCGGTCGAGACATAATAACAACATCGTTGTTCCTTTGTCATCGGTATGTTACTTGCGAGATTCGATCGTCGGTATCAATACCTGGTTCAATCTCGTTACGGCAAGTCTCTTTACTCGTTCCATAATACATCATCTCTTAACTAACTCATTAGCTGCAATGCTTAAGTGATGTGTATTACGAGAGGTCGAGAGATACCTCTCCAGACATTGGAGTGAAAAATCCTAATCTCGAAATCGCCAACCCAACAAGTACCTTTGGAGACACTGTGAGCACCTTTATAATCACCCGATTCGTTGTGACGTTTGGTAGCACACAATGTGTTCCTCCGTAAACGGAGTTGCATAATCTCATAGTCATAGGAACATGTATAAGTCATGAAGAAAGCAATAGCAACATACTAAACGATCGGGTGCTAAGCTAACAGAATGGGTCATGTCAATCAGATCATTCAACTAATGATGTGATCCCATTAATCAAATAACAACTCTTTGAAGGAAATATGCCCTAGAGGCAATAATAAAGTTATTATTTATTTCCTTATTTCATGATAAATGTTTATCATTCATGCTAGAATTGTATTAACCGGAAACATGATACATGTGTGAATGCATAGACAAACAACATATCACTAGTATGCCTCTACTAGACTAACTTGTTAATCAAAGATGGTTATGTTTCCTAACCATGAACAAAGAGTTGTTATTTGATTAACAAGGTCACATCATTAGTAGAATGATCTGATTGACATGACCCACCCATTAGCTTAGCACACGATCGCTTAGTATGTTGCTACCGCTTTTATCCATGACTTATACATGTTCCTGTAACTATGAGATTATGCAACTCCGCTTGCGGAGGAACACTTTGGTGCTACCAAACGTCACAACGTGAATCGGGTGATTATAAAGGAGTACTACAGTGTCTCCAAAGGCGATGTTGGGTTGGCGATTTCGAGATTAGGTTTTGTCACTCCGATAGTCGGAGAGGTATCTCGGCCCTCTCGGTAATGCACATCATCAAGCCTTGCAAGCACTACAACTAATGAGTTAGTTGTGAGATGATGTATTACGAACGAGTAAAGAGACTTGCCGGTAACGAGATTGAACTAGGTATTGATACCGACGATCGAATCTCGCAAGTAACATACCGATGACAAAGGAACAACGATGTTGTTATGCGGTCCGACCGATAAAGATCTTCGAGAATATGTAGGAACCAATATGGGCATCCAGGTCCCGCTGTTGGTTATTGACCGTGAATAGTTCTAGGTCATGTCTACATTGTTCTCGAACCGTAGGGTCCGCACGCTTAAGGTTTCATGACGATGCTTATTATGAGTTTATGTATTTTGATGTACCGAAGAAGTTCGAGTCCCGGATGTGATCACGACATGACGAGGAGTCTCAAATGGTCGAGACATAAAGATTGATATATTGAAGCCTATGTTTGGAGTTCGAATGGTTCCGGCGAAAACGGAATTTATCGAGTACCGGAGGTTACCGGAACCCCCGAAGGTAAATGGGCCTCGATGGGCCTTAGTGGAAAGGAGAAGGGCCAGCCCTAGGTGGGCGGCCTCCCCCTTCCCTAGTCCTACTAGGACTAGGAGAAGGGGCCGCCCCTCTCTCTCTTCCCTCCGGGAATCCTAGTCCAACTAGGATTGGGGAATCCTACTCCCGGAGGAGTAGGACTCCTTGGCGCCCACCCTTGGCCGCCGCCCCTCCCCCTGCTCCTTTATATACGGGGCAGGGGGCACCTTGAGACACACAAGTTGATCGTGAGATCGTTCCTTAGCCGTGTCGGTGCCCCCTCCACCATATTCAACCTCGGTTATACCGTCGAAGCTTAGGCGAAGCCTGCGCACCGGTGAAACATCAAGATCGTCACCACGCCGTCGTCTTGTGAAACTCTCCTCGACACTCGGCTGGATCGAGTACGAGGGACGCCATCGAGCTGTACGTGTGTCAAGAACTCGGGGCCGAAGTAACGGCGCCGGATCGGTCGGATCGCGAGGAGAACGTCGACTACTTCCTCTACGTTGTGATCGCTTCCGCCGGGTCTACAAGGGTATGTAGACGACACTCTCCCTCTCGTTGTTATTCATCACCATGATCTTGCGTGTGCGTAGGAAATTTTTGAAATTACTACGCTCCCCAACAAAGGCATCCGAGCCTAGGTTTTTATGGTTTGATGTTTTGCACGAGTAGAACACAAGTGAGTTGTGGGCGATACAAGTCATACTACCTACCAGCATGTCATACTTTGGTTCAGCGGTATTGTGAGATGAAGCGGCCCGGACCGACATTACGCCAGACGCTTACGCGAGACTGGTTTCACCGCTGCGAGCACTCGTTGCTTAAAGGTGACCGGTGGGTGCTGTCTCTCTCACTTTAGTTGAACCGAGTGTGGCTACGCCGGTCCTTGAGAAGGTTAAACGGAGTCTATTTGACGAAAATATCGTTGTGGTTTTGATGCGTGGGTGAGACTGGTTCTTGCTTAAGCCCGTAGCAGCCACGTAAAATTTGCAACAACAAAGTAGAGGACGTCTAACTTGTTTTTGCAGGGCATGTTGTGATGTGATATGGTCAAGACGTGATGCTATATTTTATTGTATGAGATGATCATGTTTTGTAACCGGTTATCGGCAATCGGCAGAGAGCCATATGGTTGTCGCTTTATTGTATGAAATGCAATCGCTTGTAATGCTTTACTTTATCACTAAGCGGTAGCGATAGTCGTAGAAGCATAAGATTGGCGAGGCGACAACGATGCTACGATGGAGATCAAGGTGTCGCGCGGTGGCGATGGTGATCACGACGGTGCTTGGAGATGGAGATCACAAGCACAAGATGATGATGGCCATATCATATCACTTATATTGATTTGCATGTGATGTTTATCTTTTATGCATCTTATCTTGCTTTGATTGACGGTAGCATTATAAGATGATCTCTCACTAAATTATCAAGAAGTGTTCTCCCGAGTATGCACCGTTGCCAAAGTTCGTCGTGCCCGCACACCACGTGATGATCGGGTGTGATAAGCTCTCGTCCATCTACAACGGTGCAAAACAGTTTTGCACACGCGAATACTCAGTTAAACTTGACGAGCCTAGCATATGCAGATATGGCCTCGGAACACGGAGACCGAAAGGTCGGCGTGAATCATATAGTAGATATGATCAACATAAGATGTTCACCATTGAAAACTACTCCATCTCACGTGATGATCGGTTATGGTTTAGTTGATTTGGATCACGTGATCACTTAGATGACTAGAGAGATGTCTTTCTAAGTGGGAGTTCTTAAGTAATATGATTAATTGAACTTAAATTTATCATGAACTTAGTCTGGTAGTATTTTGCAAATTATGTTGTAGATCAATAGCTTGCGTTGTTGCTTTCATATGTTTGTTTTGATATGTTCCTAGAGAAAACTGTGTTGAAAAATGTTAGTAGCAATGATGCGGATTTGATCCGTGATCGAGGTTTATCCTCATTGCTGCACGTAAGAATTATGTCCTTAATGCACCGCTAGGTGACAGACCTATTGCAGGAGCGGATGCGACGTTATGAGCGTTTGGCTAGCTCAATATGATGACTACTTGATAGTTTTGTGCACCATGCTTTATGGCTTAGAATCGGGACTTCAAAGATGTTTTGAACATCATGGACCATATGAGATGTTCCAGAATTGAAGTTAATATTTCAAGCAAATACCGAGTTGAGAGATATGAAGTCTCCAACAAGTTCTATAGCTAAAAGATGGAGGAGAATCGCTCAACTAGTGAGCATGTGCTCAGATTATGCAGGTACTACAATCGCTTGAATCAAGTGGGAGTTAATCTTCCGAGATAAGATAGTGATTGACAAATTCTCTAGTCACCATCACCGAGTTAGTAGAACTTTGTGATGAACTATAGTATGCAAGGGATGATGAAAATGATTCCCGAGTTTTTCATGATGATGAAATCGATGAAGGTAGAAATCAAGAAAGAACATCAAGTGTTGATGGTTAACAAGACCACTAGTTTCAAGAAAAGGGCAAAGGGATAGAAGGGAACTTCAAGAAGAGCGGCAAGCAAGTTGTGCTCAAGTGAAGAAGCCCAAGTCTGGACCTAAGCACGAGACTAAGTGCTTCTACTTGCAAAGGGACTGGTCCTTTGGAAGCGAACTACCCCAAGTATTTGGCGGATAAGAAGGATGGCAAAGTGAACAAAGGTACATTTGATATACATGTTATTGATGTGTACTTTACTAGTGTTTATAGCAACCCCTCGGTATTTGGTACTGGTTCGGTTGCTAAGAGTAGTAACTCAAACGGAGTTGCGAATAAATGAAACTAGTTAAGGGTGAAGTGACGATGTGTATTGAAAGTAGTTTCAAGATTGATATGATCATCATCGCACACTCCCTATACTTTCGGGATTAGTGTTGAACCTAAATAAATGTTATTTGGTGTTTGCGTTGAGCATGAATATGATTTGATCGTGTTTATTGCAATACGGTTATTCATTTAAGTAAGAGAATAAACTGTTATTCTGCTTTACATGAATAAAACCTTATATGGTTTCACACCCAATGAAAATGGTTCATTGGATCTCGATCGTAGTGATACACATATTCATAATATTGAAACCAAAAGATGCAAAGTTAATAATGATAGTGCAACTTATTTGTGGCACTTGCCGTTTAAGTCATATTGGTGTAAAGCGCATGAAGAAACTCCATCTTGATGGGATTTTGGAATCACTTGATTATGAATCACTTGATGCTTGCGAACCGTGCCTTTTGGGCAAGATGACTAAAACTCCGTTCTCGGAACAATGGAACAAGCTCTTGACTTATTGGAAATAAAACATACCGATGTATGCGATCCAATGAGTGTTGATGCTCGTGGCAAGTATCGTTATTTTATGACCTTCACAAGATGATTTGAGCAGATATGGGTATATCTACTTGATGAAACATAAAGTCTGAAATAGTTGAAAGGTTCAAAGAATTTCAGAGTGAAGTGGAAAATCATCGTAAGAAGAAAATAAAGTTTCGTGATCGATCACGAGACGAATATTTGAGTTCTGAGTTTGGTCTTCAATTAAAACAATGTGGAATAGTTTCACAGCTCACGCCACCTGGAACACCACAATGTTATGGTATGTCCAAACATCGTAACCGCACTTTATTGGATATAGCGCAATCTATGATGTTTCTTACCGATTTACCAATATCGTTTTGGGATCATGCATTAGAGACAGCTGCATTCACGTTAAATAGGGCACCATCTAAATCCGTTGAGACGACACCATATGAACTGTGGTTTAGCAAGAAACCAAAGTTGTCGTTTCTTAATGTTTGGGGCTGCGATGCTTATGTGAAAAAGTTTCATCTGATAAGCTCGAACCCAAATCGAGAAGTGCGTCTTCATAGAATACCCAAAGGAAATTGCTGGGTACACCTTCTATCACAGATCCGAAGGCAAGATATTCGTTGCTTAAAAATGGATCCTTTCTAGAGAAGGAGTTTCTCTCGAAAGAAGTGAGTGGGAGGAAAGTAGAACTTGATGAGGTAATCTGTACTGTTCCCTTATTGGAAAGTAGTTCATCACGTAAATTGGTTCTGTGACACCTACACCAATTAGTGAGGAAGTTAAATGATGATGATCATAAAACTTGAGATCAAGTTACTACCGAACCTCGTAGGTAAAGCAGTGAGATCCGCACTGAGTGGTGCGGTAATCCTATTCGGAAATCATGCTACTAGATCATGACGAACCTACGAACTATGAAGAAGCGATGGTGAGCCCAGATTCATGAAATGGCTTGAGGCCATGAAATCGAGATGAGATCCATGTATGAGAACAAAGTGTGGACTTTGGTGGCGTTGCCGATGATCGGCAAGCCATAGAAAATAAATGGATCTTCAAGAGGAAGACGGACGACGATAGTAGTGTTACTATCTACAAAGCTCGACTTATGCAAAAAGGTTTTGACAAGTTCAAGGTGTTGACTACAATGAGATTTTCTCAAGCTGTAGCGATGCTTAAGTCTGTCCGAATCATGTTAGCAATTGCCACAATTTATGAAATTTTGCAAATGGATGTAAAACTGCATTCTGAATGGGTTTCGGAGGAAGAGTTGTATATGATGCAACCGAAGGTTTTATCGATCCAAAGGAGCTAACAAAGTGTGCAAGCTCCAGCGATCCATCTATGGACTGGTGCAAGCATCTCGGAGTTGGAATATACGCTTTGATGAGTTGATCAAAGCATATAGTTTTATCTGAGACTTACGGTGAAGCTGTATTTACTAAAAAGTGAGTGGGAGCACTACAGCATTTCGATAAGTATATGTGAATGACATATTGTAGATCGGAAATAATGTAGAATTATTCTCGCAAAGCATAAAGGAGTATTTGAAAGAAGTTTTTCAAAGAAAGACCTCGGTAAAGCTGCTTACATATTGAGCATCAAGATCTATAGAGATAGATCAAGACACTTGATAAGTTTTTCAATGAGTACATACCTTGACAAGATTTTGAAGTAGTTCAAAATGGAGCAGTCAAAGAAAGAGTTCTTGCACGTGTTACAAGGTGTGAAATTGAGTAAGACTCAAAACCCGACCACGGCGAGAAGATGGAAAGAGAATGAAAGTCATTCCCTATGCCTTGGCCATAGGTTCTATAAAGTATGCCATGCTGTGTACCGGATCTATTGTATACCCTACATTGAGTTTGGCAAGGAAGTACAATAGTGATCTAGGAGTAGATCATCGGACAGTGTCAAAATTATCCTTAGTGGAATAAGGATATGTTTCTCGATTATGGAGGTGACAAAAAGGGTTAAATCAGAAGGGTTACGTCGATGCAAGTTTTGACACCGATCCGGATGACTCTAAGTCTCTATCTAGATACATATTGAAAGTGAGAGCAATTAGCTAGAGTAGCTCCGTGCAGAGCATTGTAGACATAGAAAATTGCAAAATACATAACGGATCTGAATGTGAAAGACCCGTTGACTAAGATTCTCTCACAAGCAAAACATGATCACACCTTAGTACTCTTTGGGTGTTAATCACATAGCAATGTGAACTAGATTACTGAATCTAGTAAACCCTTTGGATGTTGGTCACATGGCGATGTGAACTATGGGTGTTAATCACATGATGATGTGAACTATCGATGTTAATCACATGGTGATGTGATCTAGATTATTGACTCTAGTGCAAGTGGGAGACTGAAGGAAATATGCCCTAGAGGCAATAATGAAGTTATTATTTATTTCCTTATTTCATGATAAATGTTTATCATTCATGCTAGAATTGTATTAACCGGAAACATGATACATGTGTGAATGCATAGACAAACAACATATCACTAGTATGCCTCTACTAGACTAACTTGTTAATCAAAGATGGTTATGTTTCCTAACCATGAACAAAGAGTTGTTATTTGATTAACAAGGTCACATCATTAGTAGAATGATCTGATTGACATGACCCACTCCATTAGCTTAGCACACGATCGTTTAGTATGTTGCTACTACTTTTATCCATGACTTATACATGTTCCTGTAACTATGAGATTATGCAACTCCCGTTTGCCGGAGGAACACTTTGGGTGCTACCAAACGTCACAACGTAACTGGGTGATTATAAAGGAGTACTACAGGTGTCTCCAAAGGCAGATGTTGGGTTGGCGTATTTCGAGATTAGGTTTTGTCACTCCGATAGTCGGAGAGGTATCTCTGGGCCCTCTCGGTAATGCACATCATTTGAAGCCTTGCAAGCACTACAACTAATGAGTTAGTTGTGAGATGATGTATTACGGAACGAGTAAAGAGACTTGCGGTAACGAGATTGAACTAGGTATTGGATACCGACGATCGAATCTCGGGCAAGTAACATACCGATGACAAAGGAACAACGTATGTTGTTATGCGGTCCGACCGATAAAGATCTTCGTAGAATATGTAGGAACCAATATGGGCATCCAGGTCCGCTGTTGGTTATTGACCGTGAATAGTTCTAGGTCATGTCTACATTGTTCTCGAACCGTAGGGTCCGCACGCTTAAGGTTTCGATGGCGGTTATTATGAGTTTATGTATTTTGATGTACGAAGAAGTTCGAGTCCGGATGTGATCACGGACATGACGAGGAGTCTCGAAATGGTCGAGACATAAAGATTGATATATTGGAAGCCTATGTTTGGAGTTCGAATGGTTCGGGCGAAAACGGAATTTACTTAGTACCGGAGGTTACCGAACCCCGGAAGGTAAATGGGCCTCGATGGGCCTTAGTGGAAAGGAGAAGGGGCCAGCCCTGGGTGGGCGCGCCCCCCCTTCCCTAGTCCTACTAGGACTAGGAGAAGGGCCGCCCCCCTCTCTCTCTTCCCTCCGGGAATCCTAGTCCAACTAGGATTGGGGAATCCTACTCCCGAGGGAGTAGGACTCCTTGGCGCCACCCTTGGCCGCCCCCCCCCCTTGCTCCTTTATATACGGGGCAGGGGGCACCTTGAACACACAAGTTGATCGTGAGATCGTTCCTTAGCCGTGTCGCGTGCCCCCTCCACCATATTCAACCTCGGTTATACTGTCGCGAAGCTTAGGCGAAGCCTCTGCGCCGGTGAAACATCAAGATCGTCCACCACGCCGTCGTCTTGACGAAACTCTCCCTCGACACTCGGCTGGATCGGAGTCTGAGGGACGTCATCGAGCTGTACGTGTGTCAAGAACTCGGGGGCGCCGGAGTAACGGCGCCGGGATCGGTCGGATCGCGAGGAGAACGTACGACTACTTCCTCTACGTTGTGATCGCTTCCGCTTCGGGTCTACAAGGGTATGTAGACGACACTCTCCCCTCTCGTTGTTATTCATCACCATGATCTTGCGTGTGCGTAGGAAATTTTTTGAAATTACTACGTTCCCCAACACTCTTTGTCCATGGTTAGGAAACATAACCATCTTTGATTAACAAGCTAGTCAAGTAGAGGCATACTAGTGACACTCTGTTTGTCTATATATCCACACATGTATTATGTTTCCGGTTAATACAATTCTAGCATGAATAATAAACATTTATCATGATATAAGGAAATAAATAATAACTTTATTATTGCCTCTAGGGCATATTTCCTTCAGTCTCCCACTTGAACAAGAGTCAATAATCTAGATTACACAGTGATGATTCTAACACCCATGGAGTCTTGGTGCTGATCATGTTTTGCTCATGGAAGAGGCTTAGTCAACGGGTCTGTAACATTCAGATCCGTATGTATCTTGCAAATCTCTATGTCTCCCACCTGGACTAGATCCCGGATGGAATTGAAGCGTCTCTTGATGTGCTTGGTTCTCTTGTGAAATCTGGATTCCTTCGCTAAGGCAATCGCTCCAATATTGTCACAAAAGATTTTCATTGGACCCGATGCACTAGGTATGACACCTAGATCGGATATGAACTCCTTCATCCAGACTCCTTCATTGGCTGCTTCCGAAGCAGCTATGTATTCCGCTTCACAGGTAGATCCCGCCACGACGCTTTGTTTAGAGCTGCACCAACTGACAGCTCCACCGTTTAATATAAACACGTATCCGGTTTGCGATTTAGAATCGTCCGGATCAGTGTCAAAGCTTGCATCAACGTAACCATTTACGATGAGCTCTTTGTCACCTCCATATACGAGAAACATATCCTTAGTCCTTTTCAGGTACTTCAGGATGTTCTTGACCGCTGTCCAGTGGTCCACTCCTGGATTACTTTGGTACCTCCTTGCTAAACTTATAGCAAGGCACACATCAGTCCGGTACACAAGATTGCATACATGATAGAGCCTATGGCTGAATCATAGGAACATCTTTCATTTTCTCTCTATCTTCTGCGGTGGTCGGGCATTGAGTCTTACTCAACTTCACACCTTGCAATCTGAGCAAGAACCCTTTCTTTGCTTGATCCATTTTGAACTTCTTCAAAACTTTGTCAAGGTATGTGCTTTGTGAAAGTCCAATTAAGCGTCTTGATCTATCTCTATAGATCTTAATGCCCAATATGTAAGCAGCTTCACCGAGGTATTTCATTGAAAAACTTTTATTCAAGTATCCCTTTATGCTATCCAGAAATTCTATATCATTTCCAATCAATAATATGTCATCCACATATAATATTAGAAATGTTACAGAGCTCCCACTCACTTTCTTGTAAATACAGGCTTCTCCAAAAGTCTGTGTAAACCCAAATGCTTTGATCACACTATCAAAGCGTTTATTCCAACTCCGAGAGGCTTGCACCAGTCCATAAATGGATCGGTGGAGCTTGCACACTTTGTTAGCTCCTTTTGGATCGATAAAACCTTTTGGTTGCATCATATACAACTCTTCCTCCAGAAACCCATTCAGGAATGCAGTTTTTACATCCATTTGCCAAATTTCATAATCATAAAATGCGGCAATTGCTAACATGATTCGGACAGACTTAAGCATCGCTACAGGTGAGAAGGTATCATCGTAGTCAATCCCTTGAACTTGTCGAAAACCTTTTGCAACAAGTCGAGCTTTGTAGACAGTAACATTACCGTCAGCGTCAGTCTTCTTCTTGAAGATCCATTTATCCTCAACTGCTTGCCGACCATCGGGAAAGTCAACCAAAGTCCATACTTTGTTCTCATACATGGATCCCATCTCAGATTTCATGGCTTCAAGCCATTTTGCGGAATCTGGGCTCACCATCGCTTCTTCATAGTTCGTAGGTTCATCATGATCTAGTAGCATGACTTCCAGAATAGGATTACCATACCACTCAGGTGCGGATCTTACTCTGTTTGACCTACGAGGTTCTGTAGTAACTTGATATGAAGTTCTATGATCATCATCATCAACTTCCTCACTAGTTGGTTTTGACGTCCACGAAACCGGTTCTGTGATGTACTATTTTCCAACAAGGAGCAGTACAGATTACCTCATCAAGTTCTACTTTCCTCCCACTCACTTCTTTCGAGAGAAACTCCTTCTCTAGAAAAGATCCATTCTTAGCAACAAATGTCTTGCCTTCGGATCTGTGATAGAAGGTGTACCCAACTGTCTCCTTTGGGTATCCTATGAACACACATTTCTCCGATTTGGGTTCGAGCTTATCAGGTTGAAGTTTTTTCACATAAGCATCGCAGCCCCAAACTTTAAGAAACGACAACTTTGGTTTCTTGCCAAACCATGGTTCATAAGGTGTCGTCTCAATGGATTTTGATGGTGCCCTATTTAATGTGAATGTGGCCGTCTCTAAAGCATAACCCCAAAACGATAGCGGTAAATCTGTAAGAGACATCATAGATCGCACCATATCAAGTAAAGTACGATTACGACGTTCAGACACACCATTACGCTGTGGTGTTCCGGGTGGTGTGAGTTGCGAAACTATTCCTCATTGTTTCAAGTGTAGACCAAACTCGTAACTCAAATAGTCTCCTCCACGATCAGATCGTAGAAACTTTATTTTCTTATTACGATGATTTTCAACTTCACTCTGAAATTCTTTGAACTTTTCAAATGTTTCAGACTTATGCTTCATTAAGTAGATATACCCATATCTGCTTAAATCATCTGTGAAGGTGAGAAAATAACGATATCCGCCACGAGCCTCAACATTCATTGGACCACATACATCTGTATGTATGATTTCCAACAAATCTGTTGCTCTCTCCATAGTACCGGAGAACGGCGTTTTAGTCATCTTGCCCATGAGGCACGGTTCGCAAGTACCAAGTGATTCATAATCAAGTGGTTCCAAAAGTCCATCAATATGGAGTTTCTTCATGCGCTTTATACCGATATGACCTAAACGGCAGTGCCACAAATAAGTTGCACTATCATTATCAACTCTACATGTTTTGGCTTCATCATTATGAATATGTGTATCACTACTGTCGAGATTCATCAAAAATAGACCACTCTTCAAGGGTGCATGACCATAAAATATATTACTCATATAAATAGAACAACCATTATTCTCTGATTTAAATGAATAACCGTCTCGCATCAAACAAGATCCAGATATAATGTTCATGCTCAACGCTGGCACCAAATAACAATTATTTAGGTCTAATACTAATCCGAAGGTAGATGTAGAGGTAGCGTGCCGACCGCGATCACATCGACTTTGGAACCATTTCCCGTGCATCGTCACCTCGTCCTTTGCTAGAGTTAAGCAATCCGTAGTCCCTGCTTGAGTTGCAAATATTAGCAATGAACCAAGATCAAATACCCAGTGCTCTGCGAGCTCTAGTAAGGTACACATCAATAACATGTATATCACATATACCTTTGTTCACCTTGCCATCCTTCTTATCCGCCAAATACTTGGGGCAGTTCCGCTTCCAAAGGACGATGCGCTTGCGGTAGAAGCACTAAGTTTTAGGCTTAGGTCCAGACTTGGGTTTCTTCTCTTGAGCAGCAACTTGCTTGCTGTTCTTCTTGAAGTTCCTTCTTCTTCCCTTTGCCCTTTTCTTGAAACTAGTGGTCTTGTTGACCATCAACACTTGATGCTCCTTCTTGATTTCTACCTCCGCAGCCTTTAGCATTGCGAAGAGCTCGGAATTGTCTTATCCATCCCTTGCATATTATAGTTCATCACGAAGCTCTTGTAGCTTGGTGGAAGTGATTGGAGAATTCATCAATGACGCTATCATCCGGAAGAGTAACTCCCGGTTGAATCAAGTGATTACAATACCCGGACATCTTGAGTATATGCTCACCGACGAACTATTCTCCTCCATCTTGCAGCTATAGAACTTATTGGAGACTTCATATCTCTCAATCCGGGCATTCTTCGGAATATTAACTTCAACTCTGGAACATCTCATATGCTCCATGATGTTCAAAACATCGTTGAAGTCGGTTCTAAACCGTAAAGCATGGCACATTGAACTATCGAGTAGTCATCGCTTTGCTCGCGCGAGACGTTCTTAACGTCGTCGGTTACATCAGCGGCGAGCCTAGCACCCAGCGGTGCTTCGGGACGTAACTTTTACGTGCAGCAATGAGGATAATCCTCAAATTACGGACCCGATCCGTGTAGTTGCTACCATCATCTTTCAACTTTGCTTTCTCAAGGAACGCATTAAAATTCAACGGAACAACAAAGACGGGCCATCTATCTACAATCAACATAGACAAGCAAGATACTATCAGGTACTAAGTTCATGATAAATTTAAGTTCAATTAATCATATTAGTTAAGAACTCCCACTTAGATAGACATCCCTCTAATCCTCTAAGTGATCACGTGATCCAAATTCAACTAAACCATAACCGATCATCACGTGAAATGGATTAGTTTTCAATGGTGAACATCTCATGTTGATCATATCTACTATATGATTCACGCTCGACCTTTCGGTCTCCGTGTTCCGAGGCCATATCTGCATATGCTAGGCTCGTCAAGTTTAACCCGAGTATTCTGCGTGTGCAAAACTGGCTTGCACCCGTTGTAGATGGACGTAGAGCTTATCACACCCGATCATCACGTGGTGTCTGGGCACGACGAACTTTGGCAACGGTGCATACTCAGGGAGAACACTTCTTGATAATTTAGTGAGAGATCATCTTAAAATGCTACCGTCAATCAAAGCAAGATAAGATGCATAAAAGATAAACATCACATGCAATCAATATAAGTGATATGATATGGCCATCATCATCTTGTGCTTGTGATCTCCATCTCCAAAGCACCGTCATGATCACCATCGTCACCGGCGCGACACCTTGATCTCCATCATAGCATCGTTGTCGTCTCGCCAATCTTATGCTACTATGACTATCGCTACCGCTTAGTGATAAAGTAAAGCATTACAGGGCGATTGCATTGCATACAATAAAGCGACAACCATATGGCTCCTGCCAGTTGCCGATAATTCGGTTACAAAACATGATCATCTCATACAATAAAATTTAGCATCATGTCTTGACCATATCACATCACAACATGCCCTGCAAAAACAAGTTAGACGTCCTCTACTTTGTTGTTGCAAGTTTTACGTGGCTGCTACGGGCTTAAGCAAGAACCAATCTCACCTATGCATCAAAACCACAACGATAGTTTGTCAAGTTGGTGCTGTTTTAAGCTTCGCAAGGACCGGGCGTAGCCACACTCGGTTCAACTAAAGTTGGAGAAACTGACACCCGCCAGCCACCTGTGTGCAAAGCACGGCGGTAGAACCAGTCTCGCGTAAGCGTACACGTAATGTCGGTCCGGGCCGCTTCATCCAACAATACCGCCGAACCAAAGTATGACATGCTGGTAAGCAGTATGACTTATATCGCCCACAACTCACTTGTGTTCTACTCGTGCATATCACATCAAACCATAAAACCTAGGCTCGGATGCCACTATTGGGGAACGTAGTAATTTCAAAAGAATTCCTATGCACACGCAAGATCATGGTGATGCATAGCAACGAGAGGGGAGAGTGTTGTCTACGTACCCTCGTAGACCGAAGCGAAAGCGTTGACGCAACATAGAGGAAGTAGTCGTACGTCTTCCCGGTCCAACCGATCCAAGCACTGTTACTCCGGCACCTCCGAGTTCTTGACACACGTACAGCTCGATGGCGCACCCCAGCTCCGATCCAGCAAAGCTTGGGAGGAGTTCGTCGAGACGACGGCGTGGTGGCGATCTTGATGTTCAACCGTCGCGCAGGCTTCGCCTAAGCACCACTACAATATGACCGAGGTGTAATATCGTGGAAGGGGCACGAACACGGCTAAGGAACGATCACGAAGATCAACTTGTGTGTTCTAGGGTGCCCTTGCCCCGTATATAAAGGAGCCAAGGGAGGCGGCCGGCCAGGAGGGCGCGCCCGGGGAGTCCTACTCCCATCGGGAGTAGGACTCCTTTCTTCCTAGTTGGAGAAGGAGAAGGGGAAGAGGAGGAAGAGGGAAGGAAGGGGTGGGGGCACCGCCTTTCCTGTCCTATTCGGACTAGGAAGGGAGGGCGCGCGGTCACCTCCTGCCTCCTTCTCTCTTCTCCCTCAAGGCCCATGTAGGCCCAATAACCCCCGGGGTTCAGTAACCCCGGTACTCGGTAAAATCTGATTTCACGGAGCGATTCCGATGTCCAAATATAGGCTTCCAATATATCGATCTTTATGTCTCGACCATTTCGAGACTCCTCGTCATGTCCGTGATCACATCCGGAACTCCGAACAACCTTCGGTACATCAAAATACATAAACTCATAAAGAAACTGTCATTGTAACTTTAAGCGTGCGGACCCTACGGTTCGAGAACAATGTAGACATGACCGAGACACGTCTCCAGTCAATAACCAATAGCGGGACTTGGATGCCCATATTGGTTCCTACATATTCTATGAAGATCTTTATCAGTCAGACCGCATAACATACGTTGTTCCCTTTGTCATCGGTATGTTACTTGCCCGAGATTCGATCGTCGGTATCCAATACCTAGTTCAATCTCGTTACCGGCAAGTCTCTTTACTCGTTCCGTAATACATCATCTACTTACTAACTCATTAGTTGCAATGCTTCAAGGCTTAAGTGATGTGCATTACCGAGAGGGCCGAGATACCTCTCAGACATTCGGAGTGACAAATCCTAATCTCGAAATCGCCAACCCAACAAGTACCTTTGGAGACACCTATAGAGCACCTTTATAATCACCCATTTACGTTGTGACGTTTGGTAGCACACAAAGTGTTCCTCCGTAAGCAGGAGTTGCATAATCTCATAGTCATAGGAACATGTATAAGTCATGAAGAAAGCAATAGCAACATACTAAGCGATCGGTGCTAAGCTAACGGAATGGGTCATGTCAATCAGATCATTCAACTAATAATGTGATCCGTTAATCAAATAACAACTCTTTGTCCATGGTTAGGAAACATAACCATCTTTGATTAACAAGCTAGTCAAGTAGAGGCATACTAGTGACACTCTGTTTGTCTATATATTCACACATGTATTATGTTTCCGGTTAATACAATTCTAGCATGAATAATAAAAATTTATCATGATATAAGGAAATAAATAATAACTTTATTATTGCCTCTAGGGCATATTTCCTTCAGTATAGGCTTCACATTTCCCTTTGTGGTGGGCAAAACATCAACATGTCCAATTTAAAGGTGCTATAAGTGATAAATATCCATGGGGTATTTTTGATGCTTTAGAATTTAGATATTAGGACATGCAGAATACTGTCTGGGTGCCAGTTCATAATGATGATGAGTTTGAAGTTATGTTTGCCCCAAATGCCGAGAGCAATTCAATATAGCTGGAAATTAATGTCATACAAAGGAAAAGAGGAGAAACAGAGAGTAGAGTAGCAATATATGCATCCAATCCTTCACAACCTAGAAATCAGTCAAACCAGTAGAAGGAAAGCAACAACTGGTAGTTCATAAACTCAAAGTTGTCAATCTAGAGTAAGGAAATCAGCAGATGCAACTTTAGAGCCTAAAAGCAGACAGGGTAGAAGAGGAAAAGGAATTCACATCATAATACAACAACCAGGAACCCCAAGTGCTAGCTTGCGTAGTCAACCATATCCTGAGTATGGCAAAGAAACAACAGATCGAATAATAGAAGAGGAACTTCATGGTGAAGTGCCCACAGATAATGAGGATGAAAGAATACACCCAGAGTTTCTTGTTAGGAAACCACCCAATGAGGATGATGGTGAACATTACATTCCACCCCCACAATTTGAGGAGACATACTCTGATGAGAGAGAGGAGGACATGGACATGGGATATTCTAAGACAGAGGATGAGGGCAGTGAAGGAATATGCCCTAGAGGCAATAATAAAGTTATTATTTATTTCCTTATATCATGATAAATGTTTATTATTTAGGATAGAATTGTATTAACCGGAAACATAATACATGTGTGAATACATAGACAAACATAGTGTCACTAGTATGCCTCTACTTGACTAGCTCATTGATCAAACATGGTTGTGTTTCCTGACCATAGACATGAGTTGTCATTTGATTAACGACATCACATCATTAGGAGAATGACGTGATTGACTTGACCCATTCCGTTAGCTTAGCATTTGATCGTTTAGTATGTTGCTGTTGCTTTCTTCATGACTTATACACGTTCCTACAACTATGAGATTATGCAACTCCCGTTTACCGGAGGAACACTTTGTGTGCTACCAAACGTCACAATGTAACTGGGTGATTATAAAGGAGCTCTACAGGTGTCTCCAAAGGTACATGTTGAGTTGGCGTATTTCGAGATTAGGTTTTGTCACTCAGATTGTCGGAGAGGTATCTCTAGGCCCTCTCGGTAATGCACATCACTATAAGCCTTGCAAGCAATGTACCTAATGAGTTAGTTATGGAATGATGCATTACGTAACGAGTAAAGAGACTTGCCGGTAACAAGATTGAACTAGGTATTGAGATACCGACAATCGAACCTCGGGCAAGTAACATTGATGACAAAGGGAACAACGTATGTTGCTATGCGGTTTGACCGATAAAGATCTTCATAGAATATGTAGGAGCCAATACGAGCATATAGGTTCCGTTATTGGTTATTGACCGGATACATGTCTCGGTCATGTCTACATAGTTCTCGAACCCGTAGGGTCTGCATGCTTAAAGTTAGATGACGGTTATATTATGAGTTTATGTGTTATGATGTACCGAAGATAGTTCGAAGTCCCGGATGTCATCACGGACATGATGAGGAGTCTCGAAATGGTCGAGACATGAAGATTGATATATTGGACGACTATATTCGGACACCGGAATAGTTCTGGGGGTTATCGGATATATATCGGAGTACCGGGGGTTACCGGACCCCCCGGGAAGCTATTGGGCCTGATGGGCCTTAGTGGAAAGGAGAGAGGGAGGCCAGGAAGTGGCGCGCGGCCCCCCTTGCCCCAATCCGAATTGGGAAAGGGAAGAGGGCGGCGGCCCCCCTTCTCCTTCCTTCTCTCCACCTCCTCCTTCCCCCTTCTCCTACTTGGAATAGGAGGGGGGAGGGCAAACCTACTTGGGGTAGGATTGCCCCCCCTTGGGCGCGCCTCTCCCCTTGGCCAGCCCTCTCCTCCTCCCCCCTTTATGTATGGAGTAGGGGGCACCCCATAGACACAACAATTAATCCTTGAGATCTATTAGCCGTGTGCGGTGCCCCCTTCCACCATATTCCACCTCGATAATATCGTAGCGGTGCTTAGGCAAAGCCCTGCGTCGGTAGAGCATCATCATCATCACCATGCCGTCGTGCTGATGGAACTCTCCCTCGAAGCTCGGCTGGATCGAAGTTCGAGGGACGTCATCGAGCTGAACGTGTGCTGAACTCGGAGGTGCCATACGTTCGGTACTTGGATCGGTCGGATCATGAAGACGCACGACTACATTAACTGTGTTGTGCTCGCTTCCACTTTCGGTCTACGAGGGTACGTGGACACACTCTCCCCTCTCGTTGCTATGCATCACCATGATCCTGTGTGTGTGTAGGAATTTTTTTTAAATTACTACGTTCCCCTACTCCATACATAAAGGGGGGTTCCGGTTGGGGAAGGGGAGGGGCGCGCGGCCACCTCCTGCCTCCTTCTCTCTTCTCCCTCAAGGCCCATGTAGGCCCAGTAACCCCCCGGGGGGTTCCGGTAACCCCCCGGTACTCCGGTAAAATGCGATTTCACCCGGAACGATTCCGATGTCCAAATATAGGCTTCCAATATATCGATCTTTATGTCTCGACCATTTCGAGACTTCTCGTCATGTCCGTGATCACATCCGGAACTCCGAATAGAACACAAGTGAGTTGTGGGCGATACAAGTCATACTGCTTACCAGCATGTCATACTTTGGTTCGGCGGTATTGTTGGATGAAGCGGCCGAGACCGACATTACGCGTACGCTTACGCGAGATTGGTTCTACCGACGTGCTTTGCACATAGGTGGCTGGCGGTGCCGTGGGAACAATTCCGACAATAATAAGGTATAGGGTAACGGAACATGATCTATCGAGATGCATATGGGTGACCCGGTGGTTTTAGCGAGTTCGGGCCTCTCACGGTGGAGATAACAACCCTACGTCTCGTGCTCCGGAGAGGCTTTGTTTTATCTGAGTATATATCCGGAGATTACAATGTGTGTGTGAGAGAGGAACGGATCCCCATGACTGAGCTAAGTCCTGAGACTAATGGTGAAGAGAGAGAGAGAGGTTGAAGAAGAGCTCTGACCCCTTAGTCTAGTGGTGGGGGTGGCTTATATAGAGTGCGCCACCCCCTCACCCCCTGTGTTACAAAGTGGAGCATCAATGCCATAATACCTGCCCACTACAAAACTGTCATGCTGACTATTGGTCTTCGCATATCCGAGTGAGTTACACGGCCAAGTGGAATGAGCTCGTCGAGTGGAGTGTCGTGCTCCGAGTGGTTGTTGCCGTCCGAGTGACTTTCAAGTTGCGGTACATCTGGACGGCGATCGCGAGGGCCCAAACAAAGTGTACGGTGTCCATGGGTAGGGTCTTTAGGTCAGGCCTGTTACCCTACCCCCAATACATGTCCTCGTCATTAGCCCTCGAATCGGTCGAGGTTGAGCGGGTTGAGTCGAGGTGAATTCCCAGATGAGTCGAGTGCTACAAAGGCACCTATGGTCACCCGGCGGTCTTATCTTCGCGTGTTGCCTTGACGGATTCCAGACTGCATGGTGTCCGAGTGAAATGAGCTCAAACGGGTCTGCGGAGGAGCGTTGAACTCACCTTATAGCGATTTTTTTGGAGTGATTTGGAGCTGGTTCTACATCGAGTAACTGATTACTCGGAATTTCTTCATGCCTGGAACGTGTCTTTTTTTGTTGTTTGGCCGTCACTCGGACCGGGCGGACCGTTCCGAGTGGATACCATTCCAGTGGGGGCACATTGAGTGCACCCACTGGGTGTAGTCCCCGAGATTGCAGTCGACTGCGGGCAGTCAGCGGGAGTCTTAGAGCCTATCTTTTTGTTGTTGTTTGGCCGTCACTCGGACCGGGCGGACCGTTTCGAGTGGATAGCAACAGTCGGCGGGAGTCTTAGAGCCTGTCTTTTTGTTGTTGTTCATCACTCGGACTGGTCCGGCCATACAGAGTGGAGATTACTCCAGTGGGGGCATGCCTAGTGCACCCACTGGGTGTAGTCCCCGAGACCGCCATCGACTACGGGCAGTCGGCGGGGCTCTGAGAGAACTAAGACTCTTTTTAGCTGGTACTGATCGAACTTGTTCTTCTCTCGGATTGGTTTCTATTTGCTTGATACAGCTTCTGAAGAGGAATCAGCAGTCGAACAGTTGGACGATCCTTGAGCAGCATTGATCAGCTCATCAGCAAGGCCCTCAGCAATGGTCTTGATGTTCCTGTCTCAGCTCACCAGCAAGGCACTCAGCAATGGTCTTGACGTTCCTGTCAGCCGTCTGCTTTGGCGCCAGCTGTTGGATGGGACTTTGAGAGTGCGCACAATCTCGTCCTTCTTCTTGACGGTGCAGCCCTGAAGTGGTGGTCGTGGCCGACCCGCACTTTGCTAAGCCCCCGAGTGGGAGGATTGCTCACCACTCAGTAAGATTTTTCAAACTTAGGCGAGTACTGGACTGCAGCTAAGCCTCCGAGTGGGAGGATCTCTCACCACTCGGTAGGATTTTTCAAACTTAGGCGAGTACTAGACTGCAGCTAAGCCCCCGAGTGGGAGGATTGCTCACCACTCGGTAGGACTTTTCAAACTTAGGCGAGCTTGGATCTGCAGCTAAGCCCCGAGTGGGAGGATTGCTCACCACTCGGTGGGATTTTTCAAACTTAGGCGATCTTGGACTGCAGCTAAGCCCCCGAGTGGGAGGATTGCTCACCACTCGGTGGGATTTTTCAGACTTAGGCGAGTACTGGACTGCAGCTAAGCCCCCGAGTGGGAGGATTGCTCACCACTCGGTAGGATGTTTCAAACATAGGCGAGTACTGACTGCAGCTAAGCCTTCCAGCAGGGAAATTTCCCTCACAATCTCGTCCTTCTTCTTGACGGTGCAACCCCCCGGGGGGGGGGGGGCATGGCTGACCCGTACCGTTTGGTAGGACTTTTAAAACTTAGGCGAGTACTGGACTGCAGCTAAGCCCCCGAGTGAGAGGCAGGTGATGGAGTCCTGGATTAGGGGGTATCCGGACAGCCGAACTATATACTTTGGCCGGACTGTTGGACCGTGAAGATACAAGACTCAAGACTTCGTCCCGTGTCCGGATGGGACTCTCCTTTGCATGGAAGACAAGCTTGGCGATCCGGGTATTATATTTCCTTCTTTGTAACCGACTCCATGTAAACCCTAGCCCTCTCCGGTGTCTATATAAACCGGAGGGTTTAGTCCTTAGAGACAGAATCATAATCATCATAGGCTAGCTTCTAGGGTTTAGCCTCTACGATCTCGTGGTAGATCAACTCTTGTAATACCCATATCATCAATATCAATCAAGCGGGAAGTAGGGTTTTACCTCCAGCGAGAGGGCCCGAACCTGGGTAAAACATCGTGTCCCTTGCCTCTTGTTACCATTAGCCTTAGACGCACAGATCGGGACCCCCTACCCGAGATCCACCAGTTTTGACACCGACATTGGTGCTTTCATTGAGAGTTCCTCTGTGTCGTCGCTGCAAGGCTTGATGGCTCCTTCAATCGTCAACAACAACACGGTTCAGGGTGAGACTTTTCTCCCCGGACAGATTTTCGTGTTCGGCGGCTTCGCACTGCGGGCCAATTCGCTTGTCCATCTGGAGCAGATCGACAGCTACGCCCATGGCCACCAGGTCAGGTTCGGAAACCTGAACTACACGGCCGATATCCATGGAGACTTGATCTTCAACGGGTTCGGGCCTGCGCCAGGCGCGCCGGACAGTCACGATGAGCACGGCTTAGACCTGCTGTCAGCATATGCTCGGGATATCGCCCCTGCAGGAGCCCTGAACCTAAATCTGGAACAGATTGCGTCGCTCGAGGACGGGTGGATGGACCCCGCCCCGGAGGCCACACACTCATCGGCGGTAGAGGCGAACACAGGCTTCACCCCCAAGGAGGCCTGTGACACCGAACCCCTGGACTCATATCAGGGTGTAGGTTCCAGTCCGCGCACTCCCGAGCCCGCCAAATCTGGTTGGGCTTCGGTAATGGAGTTCACCGCTGCGGATATATTCCAGCACTCGCACTTTGGCAACGTACTGAACTCGTTAAAGTCTCTCTCTTTGTCAGGAGACTCTTGGCCAAACAATGTCCGGCTCGAGTCGGAAGCAGGAGACGAAGGAACTCGTTGCCCACCCACTACCCACTTCATTGCCACGATCGATGATTTAACCGACGTGCTTGACTTCGAATCCGAAGACATCGACGATATGGACGACGATGTAGGAGAAGAATAGGAACCACCGCGGTGGACAGCCACCTCCTCATATGATATATATATGGTGGACACTCCAAAGGAAACCAATGGCAATGAGGCAATGGAGGATAACCCCTCAGGGAAGAAAGCAAAGGATGGACGTCGCCGGCGCCGCTCCAAGCCCCGCCACAGCAATACCGACACAGGAAACGAAAACAATCCGGATGGTGCCGAAGATGAATACAACCCCGATCAGCCTGCCTTCGAGCAGGCCGAACAGGAAGGCGGGCAGGACAGCCCAGACGAACAGGCGACGGACGGATACCCGGAGGAGGACAACTACATGCCACCCTCCAAAGACGAGATTAGCCCCGGCGATGACGAGTTCGGCATGCCAGAGGACCCTGTGGAGCAGGAGCGCTTCAAGCGCCGGCTTATTGCCACCGAGCCTGAAAAAGAAGCAGCAACAGCTCCAAGCTGATCAAGACCTGCTCACTGACACATGGACTGAAGTCCTGGCAGCTGAAGAATATAGACTCGAGCACCACATGGCTGACCGGCCACCTCGCGGCTGGGATAAAACGGCATATCAGCCCGAATACCAGCCCGCACCCCCACGCCAACACACTACGCCCCGGGGTAACGAGCAGGACCTGCAAGATATACTGGAAAACAAGGCAGGACAGCCAAGATCGATCTACGGATCGCGGGGGCGCGCCCCAGCACGTAACGATGATCGTTACGCCGGATACACCATCAACAAGTCCAGCCGGGCCGAATACAGCCAACTGGACTCAGTCGAACTGCGTAGCCACATAGCCCAGCATAGAGGCGCCGCACACCCCCTCTGCTTCACTGACGAAGTGATGGATCATGAATTCCCAGAAGGATTTAAACCCGTAAACATTGAATCATACAATGGCACAACAGACCCCGCAGTATGGATCAAAGATTTCCTTCTCCACATTCACATGGCCCACGGTGATGATCTACACGCCATCAAGTACCTTCCCCTCAAGCTCAAAGGGCTGGCAAGGCACTGGCTAAACAGCCTGCCGGCAAATTCCATTGGCAATTGGGAAAACCTGGAGGACGCGTTCCTCGACAATTTCCAGGGCACGTACGTGCGACCATCGGATGCCGATGATTTGAGCCACATTACCCAACAGCCCGGAGAGTCAGCTAGGAAATTCTGGACTCGGTTCCTAACCAAAAAGAACCAAATAGTCGACTGTCCGGACGCCGAAGCCCTCGCGGCCTTCAAGCATAATATCCACGACAAGTGGCTCACCCGACACCTCGGCCAGGAAAAACCAAAGTCCATGGCGGCCCTCACAACACTCATGACCCGCTTTTGCGCGGGCGAGGATAGCTGGCTGGCTTGCAGTAGCACCACACAATTAAATTCAGGCACCTCAGATGTCCACGACAATAACGGCAAGCCACGGCACAATAGACACAAGCGACGGAGCAACGGTGACAACACCGAAGACACGGCAGTCAATGCCGGATTCAGTGGCTCGAAATCCAGTCAGCGGAAAAAGTCGTTTAAAAGAAACAATCAGGGACCGTCCAGTCTGTACCGCATACTTGAACGCTCGTGCCAAATTCATGGCACCCCGGATAAGCCAGCAAACCACACTAACAGAGACTGCTGGGTGTTCAAACAGCCTGGTAAAATAAACGCCGAAAACAAGGGCAAGGGGCTGCACAACAACGATGACGAGGAGCCCCGGCATCCGAACACAGGAGGACAGAAGAAATTTCCTCCCCAGGTGAAAACGGTCAACATGATCTACGCCACCCATATTCCCAAACGTGAACGGAAGCGAGCAATACGGGACGTCTATGCGATGGAGCCAGTGGCCCCAAAATTCAACCCATGGTCAGCCTGTCCTTGGATCATAAGGATCACCCTACCAGCATCCGTCACGGCGGTTCAGCCGCATTGGTCCTAGACCCAATCATTGACGGATTCCACCTCACGCGAGTCCTTATGGATGGCGGTAGCAGCCTGAACCTGTTTTATCATGACACAGTGTGCAAAATCGGCATCGACCCTTCAAGGATCAAGCCCACCAAAACCACCTTCAAAGGTGTACTTCCAGGAGTAGAGGCCCGTTGCACGGGCTCCATAACACTAGAAGTGGTCTTCGGATCTCCGGATAACTTCCGAACCGAGGAGTTAATCTTCGATATTGTCCCTTTCCGCAGTGGTTATCACGCACTACTTGGACGAACCGGATTCACTCGATTCAGTGCGGTACCACACTATGCATACCTCAAGCTCAAGATGCCAGGACCGCACGAGGTCATAACAGTCAACGGAAACATGGACCGCTCTCTCCGTACAGAAGAGCATACTGCAGCCCTCGCAGCGGAAGTACAAGGCGGCCTTCTCCGGCAAACCACCAATTCAACGACAACAACCCCGAACACCGTCAAGCGAGTCCGGAGTACCCCGCAACAAGATCGCCAGGCATGCCAAGAGCGCGACTAGCAGTCCGGCCTCCGCTCAAGCCCCATCAAAGCAGCATTCGTGCCGTGCATACACAATTACGCACTAAAAATACCATGGGCATAGGCAGAGGCACAATAAGAGACTCAGTCAAACAGTGCGGCTTAGCCGCAACATACCTTAATAACCCCCCCTTTTACCTTTCAGGATGCTGCTTTTGGGCAGTCTCTTCAGAAGAGCCAGATTGTCGGACTCGCACAGGAGAAAAAACCAAGGAGGCAAAAGGCTTTGCGCACAAAGGGAATACCCAGGTGGAATTTTTTCACGATCGTTATACCTGTTTTATATACCTACATGCAGCCCGCCCTTGGATGGGACATGTCAAATAGTCCTATTTACTTTGGCTTAATGCATTCATTGTAAACATACGCTTAGACGTATTATTTATCAATGGGAGATAATATATAGCATCAGCTTATTATTCCTATTTGCACATTTTTTCTATAAATGTTTCCATACGCCTTGGTACGTTTAGTTTGCCAGGGGCTCCTTATGGCACCCCATAACACGGCAAGACAAGTCCGGACACTTTCAACAGTGCGGCACCCTGAACTTATAGCAGTACATGCATCAGCTCCGAATCATGTCTTGGGTCAATAGTTGGGTTTGCCCGGCTCCATTGTTTTGGTACCTTACGCCCGTTATATCGGCTAAGGTAGCACAGGAGAACTATCTGCGATTGTGTCCGTTCTTCCGCATAAGCACCTCGAGAGAAAGCCAAAACCGACCGGCATGATGCGGCGAGAGCTGGTCGCTGTTCGAGAGGTCTCAAAATCCTTAAAGATTTTTTCCGCTTTAGGAGAGGAATCGGCTTCGTCCGATTTAGGCGTATATAGCGCCCCAATTCGGCTTTCCAAATTCTAGGGGCTTTGCCGAAATTTAAAATTGTAGACTTCTATGGCTAAGTGAAAGTTATAAAGCCGCATAGTCCGATTGCCTTGTTTGCTGCGCCAAACACCTCCTTCAGGGACCAAAATTTTGGATAAAGAGTGTCTGGGTTTTTCCAGGAACACCCCGGTACTAGTTATGTGGGGGAGGAAGCCGACGATTGGCCTACTTTCAGAATTTTATAAACAGCCGCACAGAAGGTAATATTTTAAATCAAAAAGCGCTATATAGCGCAAGTAACTTCATCTTTATATTACAACAAGGACAGAAGTACATTTACTCAAGGATCGTGTCCTTGGTACATTCATCAGCCTCGAGACGAGCGCCTTTCATAACGCCATCATAATTTTTTTCGGGACAACAATGCGCCTTGCCCTCCGGCGGCCCGTCCTTCACCAGCTTCTCCGCATCCAGCTTGCCCCAATGCACCTTCGCACGGGCAAAGGCTCGGCGGGCACCCTCAATGCAAACGGATCGCTTGATCACCTCAAGCCGCGGACATGCGTTTACCATCTGCTTTATCAGGCCGAAGTAGCTAGCAGGCAAGGGCTCACCAGGACACATCCGGACTATGAAATCTTTCATATCCACTTCGGCCGCCCTGTGGAGTTCAACCAATTGCTTCAATTGGTCACTCAGAGGCATCAGGTGTTTGGCTCCAGCATATTGGAACCAGAACAACTTATCCGTCAAGCTCCCTTCCTCGGCACGGTAGAACTCCGCGGCATCTGATACGCTGCGTGGCAGATCTGCGAATGCCCCTGGAGAGCTCCGAATTCGGGTAAGTAAGAGAAATGCCTCCTCCACATGCTTGCTTTGCATAAAGAATGTCTTACCCGCCGCTATCTTCCTGGCCGCCTGGATTTCCTGCTGGGCCTATTCGGCCTCGGCCTTGGCGTCTTTCACACTCGCAAGGGCCTTCACAAGCTCAGACTCCTTCGTCTTGAGGTCACGCTCCAAGGACTCAAACTTCTTGCCAAGCTCCTGGAGCTCTTGCAGTACCTCGCCCACCCTAGCATTCTGCTTTTCGCGCTCAATGCGCTCCATGGTCACCTTGTCTTCGGCCTCAGACAACGCTTTCTTCAGGGACACCATTTCGGTTGTGGCCCCTATTACAAAGTCACGACGTTTTGTCGTTAGAATCACCAATTTTGTCTATTCTTTATGATATGAGAACGGCGTATCACCCACCTTTGTTCTCTTCGAGCTGCCTCTTCGTGAGGCCTAGCTCTCCCTGTGCGTGCTCTAGGTCCCGTTTAAGTCTGGCAACCTCGGCCGTGCGGGCAGCAGCGGCAAGCAGCACCGCCTGCTTATTCACATGCACACCTACTATTAGACTCTTGCGGATTATATTCGACCCTCCGTTTGGCTTTTCTTTCCGAACACCAAACAGAGTATCAGGGGCTACTACCTATCGGGTGATAGTTTCACACATTTTTGATTACTTACCTCAAAGCCTGTCAGGAGGCTGGTGCAGGTTTTGGTTAGTCCGCTCTTGGCAGACAGAACCTTCTGAATCACCGCACTCATAAGAGTACGGTGCTCTTCATCCATGGAAGCGCCGCGAAGCGCTTCCAGTAGACTATCCGATGCCTTCGACATAGCGGAAGTCATGGGCACGGACGGCTCGCCCTCCTTAGCGAGGGGCCGCCTGCCCGAATCCGGAACCATTGGAGGTTCGATGCGATGTCCGTGAGAGCCCGCTTGCTGCGGCTCGCGTCGGCACAATCCGAGGATCTTCGCCCGCATACCCGGCATCTGGGATTTCTCCTTGGGGCGTCTCCAGAGTCACCTCCCCCTGCTCGGGGAACCTTTAGGACAACACCTCCGTGTTGTCCGCAGGCCGAGGGGTAGTGGCCGCCGGGAGCGAGTTCATCGCCGAATCACTCAAGGACCCATCCGAAGAGGATACCTCGGGATGGACCCTGGCCAGACTGCATATACATGTTCGGCGTTATAACAGACTATGAAGCAAAGTCGTACTAAAGTATAATAGAGTGCGGATACTTACGATCTTACTAGGGGCTTCCCCCTAGGCAGCCACTCCTGCTCGCTATAGGCGGTAGTGGTGGAGTAATCCGGAAGGGACGCCTTTCCCATCTTGGGCGTCCTAGCCTACCCCTCCGGGGCGGCTTTCCTCTTCTTCTCCTCCCCAGTGCGGGGAGGCAGAGTTTCTTCGTGTTTCCCCTGCCTCCGAGGAGAGGAATCTGCCTCGTCATCTTCAGACGACGAGGGTATGACAGCCTTGCGCCGGGGACCCTTCCCGGTCCCCTAGGCCGCCTTCCTAGGCCCCACGTCCTCTCCGGATGGGGTGGCCCTTTCCTCTTCCTCCGCCCCTTCGGGGGAGGAGTGTGCCTCGTCGTCTTCGGATGAGGCGTCCGGTACGACCTTACGCCGGAGACCCTACCTGGTCCCCGGGGCCTTCTTTACGGCCTTCTTTTCCGGCGCCTTGTAGGGCGTCGGGACTAGCATCTCCGTCAGGATAGCATCTGTTGGACCTTCTGGCAGAGGAGCCGGACAGTCAATCCGCTCCGTCATCTCCACATACTCCTGATCAAATGCACATAATGACTTAAGATTCCCCCATGAGTACATTGGAAAAAACTGCATCCGTTGGTAGTCAGAAAACTTACCGGACGGGGGAGCCGCGTGGCGTGAAGTCCGCGGTCCTCAAAGGTGGGAGGAGGTATTTTGGAGGCCTTGAATAGCGCCTTCCATGTGCCCTTGTGTGTCATGCCGTAGAGCTTTTGAAGCGTCTGGCGTTCGGCCGGGATGAACTCCCACAGATTAAAAGCCCTTCTTTGGCACGGACGAATTCGGCGGACTAGCATGACCTGGACCACATTGACTAGCTTGATTTTCTTGTCCTTCATATTCTTGATACAGTTTTGAAGTTCGGTCAGCTCCGCAGGCTCGCCCCAGGCCAGGCCCTTCTTTTCCTAGGAGGTGAGCCGCATGGGAATTCCGGATCGGAATTCGGGGGCCGCCGCCCAGTTGGCGTCGCGCGGCTCGGTGATGTAGAACCACCCCGACTGCCACCCTTTCACGGTCTCCGCAAAGGAGCCATCAAGCTAGGTGACGTTGGGCATCTTGCCCACCATGGCTCCTCCGCACTCCGCTTGCTGGCCGCTCATGATCTTTGGCTTCACACAGAAGATTCGTAGCCACAAGCCGAAGTGAGGCTTGATGCGGAGGAAGGCCTCGCACACGACGATAAACGCCGAAATGTTGAGGATGAAATTTGGGGCTAGATCATGGAAATCTAGCCCGTAGTAGAACATGAGCCCACGGACGAAGGGATGAAGTGGAAACCCCAGTCCACGGACGAAGTGGGCAAGAAACACGACCCTCTTGTGGGGTTTTGGAGTTGGAATGATCTGCCCTTCCTCTGGTAGCCGGTGTGTGATATCTGCGGCCAAGTATCAGGCCGCCGGGAGCTTCGCAATATGCTCCTCCTTCACGGTGGAGGCCACCCACTTTCCTCCTGCTCCAAACATGTTTGGCTGTGCGGAGAAAGCGTGAGCTAGGGCGCTGGAGCTCGAGTGTGTGAGAATGGATAAGCAGAGGAGGAAGAAGGCATGGGTGAAAATGGGGAATGCTTATCCCTTTATAGAGGCGACAAGAATGATGCAGCTCCCCACTTTCCTGTTGAGAATCGCTTATTTCGTTTGTCGTATAGAATCTCCTAACGCCGAATATAACCCTACAGCCCGCCCAAGGACGGGCTCGACGCTTCAACGAGCGGCTCCCTGGATTCGTCGGACGTGAATAGAACCTCACTTCCGGCTGCCTCCTCTCCTCGCGCTGCGGATGACGCCGAGGTGGGGTACCAAAAGGGGCCCATCCAGGAGGAGGTGGTCCAGGAGGCGCCATAAGGCAACCTCCCGGACTCTAGGCGCAAGGGGGATAAAACCCCAAAGGGCTCTAAGCAGGGCCGGACTCCGCACCGGAACCTTCAGTGGTTCCGGAGTCCGGCAGGCGGCCCCTTCGTAGGAAGGGCAAGACTACGACATCGGTGACCTCCGTCCAACCGGAGGCACCGGATAATTTGCTGGAGGTGCTTAACGGCGCCTCCATCGACGAGGAGCACCGCACTATTATGAGTGTGGTGATCCAGAAAGTTCGATCCGCCAAGAGCGGGCTGATCAAGCTTGTGCCAGCCTTCTAACAGGCTTTGAGGTATGTATTTAAGATATGTAAAAATATTACCGCATAGACAGGAGCCCCTGATGCTCAGTTTGGTGTTCGGAAAGAAAAGCCGAACTGGGGATCTAAAAAGATGTACGCAGGAGTCTAACATAAGTATGTCAATATGGGAATGCAGACTGCGCTGCTGACCTCTGCCGCACTGACTGCGGAGGTCAATGCATTGAAGCAGAGCCTCGAGCGGTCCGAGAACGAGCTCGGCCCTGCCAAGAAGCAGCTCGAGGACAAGGAAGGTAAGTAATACCTTATGGAAGTATATAAAAGATGTGGTTGCAAAAAATGACAAGAATAACATGAGTATTGCAGGGGCCACGAACGAGGTGGCGACCCTGAAGGAAGCGGTGTCCAAGGCCAAAAGCAATGCGGCCGCGGAGCTCACCGAGCGAGAGAAGTAGGAGGCGCGGGTGGCGGAGGTGTGGCAAGAGCTTCGGGCTCTCGTGAAAAAACACGAGAGTTTGGAGCGTGACTCAAAGACTCGAGAGTCCGAGCTCGCCTCGGCCCTTGAGAGCGCCAAAGCCGCTAGGGCCGAAGCCCAAAAAGCCCTCCAGGAAATTGAGGCAATGAAAAAGATAGCGGCGGGTAAGGCATTCTTTATGCAAAGCAAGCACGTGAAAGTGAATTACTTGTTACTTACCCGAATCCGGAGATCTCCAGGAGCATTCGCAGATCTGCCCCACAAGCAGTGTCCGACGCTGCCGATTCTCTGAGGGCCGAGGAGGGAGCTCGGCGTAGAAGGTGTTCGGTCTCAAGATATCTTTGAGGCGGACACCCGGTGCCCTTGAGCTGCCAGGCAAGCAGCTGGTCAAGCTCCATAAGATGGCCGAACAGGCCATGAAGGGCCTCATAGTTCGGCTGTGGCCTAAGGAAGCCATGCCTGGGAGCTACTTCGGGCTGGTGAGGCGGCTGGTGGACACTGTCCATGGATTGAAGTCGTCAAGCGCTCCATCTGTATCGAAGGTGCCCGTAGGGCCCTTGCCCGTGCTAAAGTGCACTGGGGCAAGATGGACGCTGAGAAGCTTGTGACGGACAAACCACCGCCGGGCAGGGAGTATCGCAAGCCCGAGATGTATTATGAGGGCGTCATGAAGGTTGCCCGCCTTATAGCGGGTGAATGCTCCAAAGATGTATTTTTTGAGTAAACTCACATTTGTTATCCTGTACGCTTGAAAACTTGTTCATATGCGCTAAGCAACGCTTGTGAATTTAAAATATTACCTTCTGTGCGGCCGTTTATTAAATTTGAGAGATGGCGAGTCATCGGCTTCTGCCCCCATGCCACGAGTGCTGGAGTGTTCGGGATAAACTTGAGTGCTCTTTTTCCCATTCTTGGGTCCTTCGAGGGAGGTGCTCAACGCAACGAACAAGGCAACCGGACTATAATGCTTGAACACTCTCAATTAGCCATAGAATTCTATAATTTTAAATTTCGATGAAGCCCCTAGTATTCGGAAGACCGAATTCGGGGCGCTATCCACGCCTGGGCCGGACAAAGCCGACTCCTCGCTCTAATCGGCATAAGTCTTTAGGGACTCGAAAACCTCTCAAACAGCGACCGGCTCTCGCCCTATCATGACGGTCAGTTTTAGCTTTCTCCACTGAGGTGCTTATCCCAGCTCAACCGGGCACAACATCGCGGTGGTTCTCCTAGGGCTACCTTAGCGATATAAGGGAACGTAAGGTACCAAAACATGGGAGCCGGGCAAACCCAACTATTGACCCAAGACATGATTCGGAGCCGATGCATAGAATGCTATAAGTTCGGGGTGCCGCACCTGTGAAAGTGTTCGGACTTATCCACCATATTTTGGGGTACTTAAGCCCCTGGTGTATTTGTCCGTACCAAAGTGTACGGGTGCAACATGTCATAAGTGAACATATATAGATAAAAAAAGGGGGAATGCAACAATAGGCAAAAGCTATGCATTGTTTATTCAAAAAGGCTGCGGTAAAAGTAGAACGATACAAATAGTGCGATAAGCAAGGGACGGGACTATTTGACATGTCCCCCTCCAGGAGCGAGCTGCGGGATGATATGTGAAACAAGTATACTGCTCGTTATAGAGACCACCTGGACACTCGACGTAGCTTTCCGCTTCCCTAGCTGTTGCATCGTGTGCTCGACGATTCTACAGCCGGACAGGGCTTCTTGAGAACGGAGTCCTGAAAAGAAGAAAAAAAGGATGACACAATATGCAGCCCCTGGTGCGGTTGAGCCGCATTCTGGGCCTGTCGTGGTCGCGCCCCTCCCCCTATGCCCATGGTATTTCCAGAGCGTAATTATGTACACGTAGTACTGGTTTCGCAATTTCGCGAGGGCTGGGGTTGGGGCCGCATTTCTATGCGTGCTTGGAACGTGTCAGGAGGTCTTGTTGTAGGTTACTCCGGGCACGCTTGATGGTGTCCGGACGTTTAATAGCCGGACTCGAGAATTGCCTTGAGAGGCTGCTTTGTACTTCCTCCGCGAGGGCCGCCGTATGCTCCTCCGTTCGGAGAGAGTGTTCGGTGTTTGTGTTGACCGTAATGACTCCTCGGGGGGCTGGCATCTTGAGCTTGAAGTATGCGTAGTGTGGCACCGCATTGAACTTTGCAAATGCGGTTCGTCCGAAGCAAAGGCGTGATAGCCGCCATGAACGGACTATGTCAAAGATTAACTCGCTTGGAAGTTATCCGGGATCCAAGACCACTTCAAGTGTAATCGAGCTCGCATAGTTGGCCTCTACACCGGTATGATGCCTTTAAAGGTCGTCTTTGTGGGTTTAATCCTTGAGGGTCTATGCCCATTTTGCACATCGTATCCTCGATAAAGCAGGTTCTGGTGCCGCCGCCGCCCATCAGACTCTAGTGAGGTGAAATCCGTCAACGATTGGGTCTAGAACCAATGCAGCGAATCCGCCATGGCGGATGCTAGTGGGGTGGTCCCTTCAATCAAAAGTGATCGGGCAGGAGGACCACGGATTGAACTTTGGGGTGACTGGCTCCATCGCATATACGTCCCTTAGTGCACGCTTCCGCTCCCTTTTGGGTATGTGGGTTGTGTATATCATGTTCACCGTCCGCACTTGTAGGGGGAAGCCCTTCTGTCCTCTATTGTTCGGCAACCGGGGCTCCTCCTCGTCGTCGCCATGCAGCCCCTTGTCATTGTTTTCTCCATTTAACTTGCCTGCCTGCTTGAACACCCAACAATCCCTGTTGGTGTGGTTGGTTGGTTTTTCAGGGGTGCCATGTATCTGGCACGAGCGATCGAGTATTCGGTCCAAATTGGACGGGCCCGGAGTATTTCTTTTGAATGGCTTTTTCCGCTGACCGGGTTTAGAGCCTCTGAATCCGGCATTGACTGTTGTATCTTCAGCATTATCGCCATTAATGCGATGCTTGTGCTTGTTGCGACGCGACCTGCCGTTGCTGTCCTTGGTATCCGAATTACCACGGCTCTTGGTCATGTTGTTACTATGAGCTAGCCAGTTGTCCTCTCCCGCGCAAAAGCGGGTCATGAGTGTTGTGAGGGCTGCCATGGATTTCGGCTTTTCCTGTCCTAGGTGCTGGGCAAGCCACTCGTCGCGGATGTTATGTTTGAAGGCTGCAAGGGCCTCTACATCCGGACAGTCAACGATTTGATTTTTCTTGGTTAGGAACCATGTCCAAAATTGTCTGGCCGATTCCTCTGGCTGCTGAATTATGTGGCTTAGGTCATCGGCGTCTGGTGTTCGCACATAAGTGCCCTGGAAATTGTCAAGGAATGTGGCTTCCAGGTCTTCCCAACAACCAATCGACTCTGCTGGCAAGCTGTTAAGCCAATGCCGAGCTGGTCCTTTAAGCTTGAGTGGGAGGTATTTGATGGCGTGTAGGTCATCACCGCGGGACATGTGGATGTGAAGGAGATAGTCCTCGATCCAGACCGCAGGATCTGTTGTTCCATCGTATGATTCAATGTTTATGGGTTTGAAACCCTCAGGGATTTGATGATCCATCACTTCATCTATGAAGCATAGTGGGTGTGCGGCGCCTCTGTATTGGGCTATATCACGACGCAGCTCAAATGAACTTTGTTACTATGTTCGGCCCGGCCGGAATTCCCATATCCGGTGTGACGGTTATCGTCACGTGTAGTGGGGTGCCCATGCGATCCGTAGATCGATCTTGTTTGCCTTGCCCTGTCCTCCAATATATCTCGCAGGTCTGGCGCATTTCCCCGCGCCTTGGTATTTTTTGAGCGGCGCCGGGGTGTGGCTTGAGTGGAGGGCCGAGAGGCCTTTCTGTCGCGGCCACGAGGTGGCCGGTCGGCCGTATCATGCGCTGGTGATGTAGGTTTAGGTGCTTTCTCCTCTAATCATGGTAGCAGCCTGCGTTTTGGGTAGCTCCTGGAGGGGAGTTCGAGTTCGTACTCTTCGGCCGCCAGGACTTCAGTCCATCTGTCGGCTAGCAAATCTTGGTCAGATCTAAGCTATTGCTGCTTTTTCTTGAGGCTGCTTGCCATGGCCATAAGCCTGCGTTTGAAACGCTCCTGTTCGGCGGGATCCTGAGGCACGACAAATTCGTCGTCGTCGAGGCTTGCCTCGTCTTCGGAGGGAGGCATGTAATTATCGTCCTCTACCTCTCTGTCTGCCGCTCTCTCATGAGGGCTGGCTTCTCCATCCTCCCGCGCTGAATCCTGTTGGAGGGGTTGTCTTCGCATTGTCCGGTGTTATTGTCTCCGCATCGAATCACCGCTTTTACGTGGCGGATTTAGAGCGGCGCCACGACGCCGGGCGCTTAGGCTGTTTCTGGAGGGTCATCCTCCGCTGTTCCATCGCCATTCCCATCTTTTGGGATGTCCACCATGTATATGTCATATGATGAGGTGGCCTTCCAGCGCCCTCAGGGCGCTGGTTCTTGGTCGCCTCTCGCATCGCCGCCTATACCATCAATGTCTTGAGTCGAAGTCGAGCATGTCGGTTAAATCATCGGCGGTGGCTCTGAAGTGGGTGGTGGGTGGGCTTTGAATTTCTTTGTCGTCCGCATCCCAACCTTCCCGACCATAATCCGCCAGGCTCTCCCGATAAAGAGAGAGTCTTTAGCGACTCGGGGCGTCGCCAAAGGGCGAAAAGCTGAAAGATGTCCGCGCAGTGAACTCCATGATCGGGCGCCCAATCGGATTCGATTAGCGGGCGCGGAAGGTTCGGAGTCCGGAGAGGAGTCCGCACCTTGAGTCACGAGCCGCAAGGGACAGGGGTTGGTGTTCGCTCAATTGCCGAGAGATAGCAGCCCCCGAGGCGGTGTGCAGCCACCCGTCCTCGATCGGCGTAGTCGGCTCCGAGCTAAGGGTCGGAGCGGACACTGGTGCGGCCTCCAGGGCACTGTCCGGCGGCAGAGCTAGATCATGCCCATCGTGACAGTGCGGCGCGCTTGGCTGTGGCTCGAACCCGTCGAAGATCAAGTCTCCATGGACGTCGGCCATATAGTTCAAACTTCCAAATCTGACCTGATGGCCAGGGGCGTAGCTTTCAATCTGCTCCAGATGGCCAAGAGAATTGGCCCGCAGTGCAAAGCCGCTGAATACGAAGATTTGTCCGGGGAGAAAAGTCTCACCCTAGACCACGTCGTTGTTGATGATCGGAGGAGCCATCGGGCCTAAAGATGATGACACATAGGAACTCTCAATGAAAGCATCAATGTCGGTGTCAAAACCGGCGGATCTCGGGTAGGGGGTCCCGAACTGTGCGTCTAGGCGGATGGTAATAGGAGCCAAGAGACACGATGTTTTTACCCAGGTTCGGGCCCTCTCGATGGAGGTAAAACCTTACTCCTGCTTGATTAATATTGATGATATGGGTAGTACAAGAGTAGATCTACCACGAGATCAGAGAGGCTAAACCCTAGAAGCTAGCCTATGGTATGATTGTTGTTCCTCCTATGGACTAAAACCCTCCGGTTTATATAGGCACCGAAGAGGGTTAGGGTTACACAGAGTCGGTTACAATGGTAGGAGATCTACATATCCGTATCGCCAAGCTTGCCTTCCACGCCAAGGAAAGTCCCATCTGGACACAGGACAAAGTCTTCAATCTTGTATCTTCATAGTCCAGGAGTCCGGCCAAAGGTGATAGTTCAGCTATCCGGACACCCCATAATCCAGGGCTCCCTCAATTAGCCTTAGACGCACAGATCGGGACCCCCTACCCGAGATCCACCGGTTTTGACACCGACAGCAGGCTCACCACTCAGTAGGATTTTTGTCACTTAGGCGAGTACTGGACTGCAGCTAAGCCCGAGTGAGAGGCAGGCTCACCACTCGGTAGGATTTTTGTCACTTAGGCGAGTACTGGACTGCAGCTAAGCCCTCGAGTGAGAGGCAGACTCACCACTCGGTAGGATTTTTGTCACTTAGGCGAGTACTGGACTGCAGCTAAGCCCCCGAGTGAGAGGCAGGCTCACCACTCGGTAGGATTTTTGTCACTTAGGCGAGTACTGGACTGCAGCTAAGCCCCCGAGTGAGAGGTAGACTCACCACTCGGTAGGATTATTGTCACTTAGGCGAGTACTGGACTGCAGCTAAGCCCCCGAGTGAGAGGCAGACTCACCACTCGGTAGGATTTTTGTCACTTAGGCGAGTACTAGACTGCAACTAAGCCCCCGAGTGAGAGGCAGGCTTACCAGTCGGTGGGATTTTTCAAACTTAGGCGAGTACTCGACTACAGCTAAGCCCCCGAGTGAGAGGCAGGCTCACCACTCGGTAGGATTTTTTCTTTGACTTAGGCGAAACAGATTCACAACTAAGGCACCCGCTAGGGGATTTTAGAACATGTAAGAAATGAACAACAATCATTTGGAAGACTGTAAAATCATGTCTTTTGATAATCAAACTAAAGGGTACTTCTTTCTGAGTTCGATATGAGGTAAGCTTGCTATAGAGTGTGATATGAGGTTTGACCATATGAGTAACTTAGTTGTTCCCGTGTTGGGGGTGTAGAGGTAAAGATATGTCCAACTGATGGTGACGCGCAAGGCGGTCGAGGGGCGATGATGTGTACAACCGAGTGACGACGCGCGGGGCGGCCGAGCGATCAAGACGTGCATAACCGAGTGGAGACGCGCGGGGCGGCCGAGTGGTGAAGACATGCACAACCGAGTGGAGACGCGTGGGGCGGCCGAGTGGTGAAGACGTGCACAACCGAGTGGCGACGCGCGGCACGGCCGAGTGGTGAAGACGTGCACAACCGAGTGGCCACGCGTGGGGCGGCCGAGTGGTGAAGGCGTGCACAACCGAGTGGAGACGCGCGGCGCGGCCGAGTGGTGAAGATGTGCACAACCGAGTGCCGACGCGCGGGGCGTCCGAGTGAAGGACTAAGTGTCCAGCCAAGTGGCAAAAAATGGTCCTTGAAGGAGTTAGCCAGATGCTTTCGAAGCTTATGTAGCGACGAGGTCGGTGTAGTGTGGCTGCGGCGCAATAAGACCGGCGCGACAACTGAGTCTGAGTAGGAACAAAGATGGCGCGCAGACTGTCTGGGTGATTATGAAATTTATCAAAGTGACTGATCGAACGTACTTGTTGAAGTGAAGGGTCTGATTGGTGATGAAGTACTCGACCACTCAGGAGATTGTCATTCCAAATGAGATGCAGCCCCCGAGTGCGGCGTAGCCCCCGAGTGTACTACAGGCTTTGACAACAGACATGTCGGAATACGAGAAATATAGTTTTGAATGGATAATTTGCAATTCATCGAGTTGGACTCGGGTAAAGATGAGGAGAAGCTTCCGAGTGATGCTCGAAAGAGGGAAACTCGCAAGGAGTGAAGTGTGCAGTTTAATTATAAAAGGGACTTATCAGTCTCATGCCTGACGAGGTCTATCTCATTGATATGATGAAGAGGATTCCTCTGGGGGGTTGGCCTAATGTGTTTGAAGCCAACAGGTGACAAGGTCGGTGTTGTGGTGCGCTAGGACTGGAATGGTGACTGAGTTCGAGCAACGATGAAGTTGGCGCATAGGGCCATCGAGTGATCATGTAACTTGTGTAAGAAAAAAGTCACAAGCCAACGAAATAATTTCTCGAGGAAATTTGATGTGTGCTGAAATGATTGGTATAAATAACACCCATAGACACCCACTGGGAGTGCAAGGGGCTTGCTGGTTCGAAACCAACAAGATTCTAAAAGACTGAAGGATCTAGTCGAACTTGATGAAGTGAAGGATCCAACTGGACATGTTGGAGTGCTGGCTCAAATAAAACGGAAGTGTAGTGTTCCGACTAAGTTGCAGCCCCCGAGGACTGATGCAAACTCGAAATGAAGAACACATGGTGTTCGTGAATGACATATGCGTTAAAATGGAAGTTGGACTCAAGAGTGAGTACTAAGCAAGTATGTGAAAATAAGAAACCTAACGTAGGGGCACACTCGGTGGCGTGGCCTCTGAGTGAACATGATTTGTGAATTACGGGATACTCAGGCACGGGGAAATAATAGAATGTAGTGCTAGAATGACTTAGCCGTATGAAGGCGAGCGAGTGGCGAAGTGGTGAAGATGTGTTCAACCGATGGCAATGCGAGGGGCGACCGATTGATGTAGATGTGTCCAACTGAGTGGCGACTCACGGGGCGGCCGAGTGGTGATGAAGTGACCAACCAAGTGGCGACGCGTGGGGCAGCTGAGTGGTAATGAGGTGACCAACCGACGGCGACGCGCGGGGCGGCTGAGTGGTTATGAGGTGACCAACCGAGTGGCGACGCGCGGGGCGGCCGAGTGGTTATGAGGTGACCAACCTATGGCGACGTGCGGGGCGGCCGAGTGGTTATGAGGTGACCAACCTATGGCAACGCGCAGGAGGGGGGGCGTTGAAGTAGACGCGTCCCGCGGAGTGACGATGCGCGGGCATCCGACTGAAGTAGACGCATGCCGCGCAGCAGCGATGCACGGGGCGTCCGAGTGATGTAGACGCGTCCCGCGGAGTGGCGACTCGCGGAGCGTCCGGGCGATGTAGATGCGTGCCCCGGAGTGACGATGTGCGGGGCGTCCGAGTGATGCAGATGCGTGTCGCGGAGTGATGATGCGCGAGGCGTCCGAGTGATGTAGACGCCTCCCGCAGAGTGACGATGCGCAGGGCGTCCGAGTGATGTAGACTTGTCCCGCGGAGTGATGATGCGTGGGGTGTCCGAGTGATGTAGACGCGTCCTGCGGAGTGGCGATGCGCGGAGCGTCCGGGCGATGTAGACGTGTGCCGCGGAGTGACGATGCATGGGGCGTCCGAGTGATGTAGACGTGTCCCGCGGAGTGATGATGCACGGGGCGTCCGAGTGATGTAGGCGCGTCCCGTAGAGTGGCGACGCGCGAAGCGTCCGGGCGATGTAGATGCGTGCCGCGGAGTGACGATGCACGGGGCGTCGAGTGATGTAGACATGTCCCGCGGAGTGATGATGCGTGGGGCGTCCGAGTGATGTAGACGAGACCTGCGGAGTGGCAACGCGCGGAGCATTCGAACGATGTAGACGCGTGTCACGGAGTGACAATGCGCGGGGCGTCCGAGTGACGTAGACGCATGCCGCGGAGTGACGATGCGCGGGGCTTCCGAGTGATGTAGACGCGTGCCGCGGAGTGATGATGCGCGGGGCGTCGGAGTGATGTAGACGCGTGCAGCGTGAGTGACGATGCGCGGGGTGTCTGAGTGATGTAGACGCGTCCCGCGGAGTGACGATGCGCAGGGCGTTCGAGTGATGTAGACGTGTCCCACGGAGTGATGATGCGCGGGGCGTCCGAGTGATGTAGACGCGCCCCGCGGAGTGGCAACGTGCGGAGCGTCCGGGCGATGTAGACGTGTGCCGCGGAGTGACGATGCACAGGGCGTCCAAGTGATGTAGACGTCTCCCGCAGAGTGATGATGCGCGGGGCGTCCGAGTGATGTAGACACGTCCCGCGGAGTGGCGACGCGCGGAGCGTCCGGGCGATGTAGACTCGTGCCGTGGAGTGATGATGCACGGGGCGTCCGAGTGATGTAGACGTGTCCAGCGGAGTGATGATGCACGGGGCATCCGAGTGATGTAGACGCGTCCTGTAGAGTGGCGACGCGCGGAGCGTCCGGGCGATGTAGATGCGTGCCACGGAGTGGCGATGCGCGGGGCGTCCGAGTGATGTAGACGCATGCCGCGGAGTGGCGATGCGCGAAGCGTCCACGCGAAGTAGACGCGTCCCGCGTAGTGACGACGCGTGGGTGGCCGAGTGTCGAGGACGCGTCCAATCGAGTGGCACCGCATGGGACGGTCGAGTTGAGCATGTCGTCGAGGAGGCGTCTGACCGAGTGGGAACACACGAATGATCAGTTGCCTGCACGTTAGTCGCCTGAACATGTCCAAGAAAACGATGCGTGCCCGAGTGTTGCATTTGTCGAGTGTAGACATGCACTTGTCCGAGCGTACCAAAGTACCCACTCGGAGTAGCGGACCGGGTGGGCCAGCTTGAAGTCAATGCAAACTGCGTGTGCGCTGGAGGCTGGTGCAGGTGGCTGCGGAAAAAAATGAATCAACGCACCTTGTTTGAATGGCTGATTAATGAGGCAGCCAATTAATCCGGCGTTGAAGATTCCTTCCATTTTCAAGTATTCCTGCATGCAGTTAATTGATGAAAGAAACAGCCCACGTCCTGGCCATGTAGGAGTACGCAGAATCCGCATGGAAGAGGCATTAATTAGCGCTAATTAAGCCAAAGGCGTTACCGTTCGTGCATCGAAGGAGTTGTCCCCATGTCCAACGCATTGAAGGCGTTGTCCCAAGTCCAGAATCTGCATGCAAATGGCGTCAGTACTAATTAAGACGAAATTGAAGCATTGCATGCGATGGGCGTTTCCTTTTCCCACAGGCAGCCCGGGCGTAGGATCCCCGCGTCATAGAGGCCGCCAGTGGGTAGGCGCCCGGTCGGAGGAGCTCTGCGCTGCCGAGCAGGTTCGTGTCTCTCTGCCGAGCGGTAAGGGAGGAATCTCCCGTCCCCAGTCGGTCGTACACCTCCACGGTGCGGACATCGTCGTCGAGCAGGCAGTTGACCGGGCGGAGAAGCTCCACGCTGCCGGCCAGGCTCGTGCCTCTACGGAGCGGAAAGGGAGGAGTCTCGCGTCGTCGGTCGAGTTTATGCTCGCACGGGCGTGACGCCATGTTATCAAGTCGGTGATCGGTCAGGAAGCCCGTGACATGGAGGCCGCCGCGGCAATCGACCGGCGAGGAGCCTTGCGCCGCCGGGCGCAGGCGCGCCCACGGCATGGAAACCGTCGTCAGGCAAGCGAACGGGTGGAGGAGCCTTGCGGCGCTGAATAAGGATGAATTATCTCTCCTCCTTTTTCGTTTAATGATTGATCACGCTTTGGTGATGTCTGATCCTACAGGAGAAAAAGATCAACCCATTGTTAGATAATTAATTCAAAGAAAGACTAGATCAAATAGATACTTCCCTGATCCTTGCGTTTGTACTAATGGCGCGATGCCCAGAATTCCAGCAAGCCAATCGTTGAGCTGTTGCCGAAAATAAATGTAAAAACCATTTGCACCATGGCTCGATAGACACCATGCCCCACGGTGGGCGCCAACTATCGAGGGAATGATTATGACAATAATAAGGTATAGGGTAACGGAGCATGATCTGTCGAGATGCATATGGGTGACACGGTGGTTTTAGCGAGTTCGGGCCTCTCACGGTGGAGATAACAACCCTACGTCTCGTGCTCCGGAGATGCTTTGTTTTATCTGAGTATATATCCGGAGATTACAATGTGTGTGTGAGAGAGGAACGGATCCCCATGACTGAGCTAAGTCCTGAGACTAATGGTGAAAAGAGAGAGAGGTGGAAGAAGAGCTTTGACCCCTTAGTCTAGTGGTGGGGGGTGGCTTATATAGAGTGTGCCACCCCTTCACCCCCTGTGTTACAAAGTGGAGCATCAATGCCATAATACCTGCCCACTACAAAACCGTCATGCTGACTATTGGTCTTCGCATATCCGAGTGAGTTACATGGCCGAGCGGAATGAGCTCGTCGAGTGGAGTGTCGTGCTCCGAGTGGTTGTTGCCGTCCGAGTGACTTTCAAGTTACAGTACATCTGGATGGCAATCTGGCCCAGAGGCCCAGTACAAAGTGTACACTGTCCATGGGTAGGGTCTTTAGGTCAGGCCTATTACCCTACCCCCAATACATGTCCTTGTCAGGCGGGTGTCAATTTCTCCAACTTTAGTTGAACCGAGTGTGGCTACGCCCGGTCCTTGAGAAGGTTTAAACAACACTAACTTGATGAATTATCGTTGTGGTTTTGATGCATAGGTAAGAACGGTTCTTGCTAAGCCCGTAGCAGCCACGTAAAACTTGCAACAACAAAGTAGAGGACGTCTAACTTGTTTTTGCAAGGCATGTTGTGATGTGATATGGTCAAGACGTGATACTATATTTTATTGTATGAGATGATCATGTTTTTAACTGAGTTATCGGCAACTGACAGGAGCCATATGTTTGTCGCTCTATTGTATGCAATGCAATCGCCCTGTAATTGCTTACTTTATCACTAAGTGGTAGCGATAGTCGTAGAAGCAATAAGTGGCGAAACGACAACGATGCTACGATGAAGATCAAGGTGTCGCGCCGGTGACGATGGTTATAATGATGGTACTTCAGAGATGGAGATCACAAGCACAAGATGATGATGGCCATATCATATTACTTATATTGATTGCATGTGATGTTTATCCTTTATGCATCTTATTTTGCTTTGATTGACGGTAGCATTATAAGATGATCTCTCACTAAATTTTAAGGTATAAGTGTTCTCCCTGAGTATGCACCGTTGCGAAAGTTCTTCGTGCTGAGACACCACGTGATGATCGGGTGTGATAGGCTCTACGTTCAAATACAATGGGTGCAAAATAGTTGCACACGCGGAATATTCAGGTTAAACTTGACGAGCCTAGCATATACAGATATTGCCTCGGAACACTGAGACCGAAAGGTCGAGTGTGAATCATATAGTAGATATGATCAACATAGTGATGTTCACCATTGAAAACTACTCCATGAAAGTGCGTTATATCGACTAGAGGGGGGGGGTGAATAGGCGATTTTTATGAAATTCTTCACTGAGGAATTTGCCGGTGAGGAAATTCCTTAGCGAAGAACTATTTGCAGCGGAATATGTACTCAGAGGTAAACATAACAGATTACACACATAGTCAGCATGATGAAATGAAGACTAGAACAGAGTACAGGAAGCGTAAACACAGGATAACAAGATGAAGACAAACAGACTGAAGAAATTGAATTGAGGAATTTGTGAAAGTCTTCACCAAAGTCTTCAAGCACACGATATGAACAACATGCAACATGTAATGAGGAAATGGATGAGTTGAGGAAATAGAACCACCGGTTGGTGAAGACAATGATTTGGTAAACCAGTTCCAACTGCTGTCTCGGCTTGTACGTCTGTTGGAGCGGCCGAGTATTTAAACTCGAGGACACACAGTCCCGACACCCAGCCTCGAGCCGCAACTCAGACACCCAGCCTCACCGTATTCTCCTTGAACTAAGACCACGCAGCCTCATCCAATCACTCGTGGTAAGTCTTCAGTGACTTCCAAACCTTCACAGACTTGGTCACTCGGCGATCCACAATTCCTCTTGATGTTCTAGACCTTGACGCCTAACCGTCTGGAAGAAGCACAATCTTCAAAGGTAATAAGCGCGGATCCACGCAGATCAATTTCTTCATGATGCTCAATCACTTGGGGTTTTGTGGGTTTGGTTTTGGGATTTTCCTCACTTGATGATTTTCGCCAAAGTCCTCTGAGGATGGGTTGCTCTCAAATGACAAGTGTCAAGTTCTCTCGAGCAGCCAACCAACTAGTGGTTGTAGGGGCGGCTATTTATAGCCTAGGGAGCAGCCCGACATGATAAGACATAAATGCCCTTCAATGATATGACCGTTAGGTGGATAAGATATTTTGGTCCGCGGCAGCAGAAAGACAAAGAACGGTCGGAAATTTGACTTTCAAAGTCCTCGTGGCTATCATGTTCTCATCGTAGGCAATTCAGACCGGCGAATTCCTAACTCTCGCCAGAGAAGTCATCATGACTGTAAGAACTGCGCTCACATCAAGAATTTGATCGAATCTGTATGAGATTTCCAATGGCTTCACTCAAGGGATTGGTAGGTGTAGGATTTTGAGTTGAGCATCACATGGAAATTTTTCCTTAGTATTTCCTCGACCCCTTTAACAAGACGGTGTTTCCTATGACTCAAGAAAGAGAAAATGAAACTACGAAAACAAAAGTCTTCACGCTTCATATTCCTCGAATGAATATCAAGTCTTCATGGTCACACCAATTTCTTCACTTTCAAAGTCTTCGTAAAGTCTTCGAATATCAAAGTCTTCAAATGAAGAACTTCATTTTAGGGTCGACTTTCTCTCAGAATATCAAACTCCTCATAGACTTATAGACCTGTGTACACTCACAAACGATCAGTTATTTAACCTATAAGTCTTCAATACACCAAAATCACTAAGGGCACTAGATGCACTTACAATCTCCCCTTTTGGTGATTGATGACAACATAGGTTAAGTTTTCAACGGGATAAACATATGAAGTGTAAATACTGATATTGAGGAATTTGATTGCAAGATATAGAAGAACTCCCCTAATATGTGCATAATGAGGAATTTGCTTTTGAGGCAATGCACATTTGAAGAATTGAATCATGGAGAACTCCCCTATATCTTGTAATTCATACACGATTTGATATATATACTATGAAGAATTTGAAATGCATGATGAAATATGGTGCTCGATGAGATTCAGCATGCGGCAATGATATTTAACTAGGAATAAGCATGCGAATAGCACATCAAAAGTATCAGAGCTCAAATATCACATTCAGAGCTTAGTGCTTCAAAAGCATCAGAGCATAACACGTATCAAAATCAGAGCATCGAAGCACGATCAAGAGTATCGAGCACAAAGGCAAAGTCAAGACAATGCACCGCTCAAAAGTATCAGGGCACCATCAGATTTAAGATTACAACTCGATCCAATAAAAGTTTCGGAAGAACGAGAGTTGTAACTTAATAAAAAACGCCCATAGTATAAACCCGCTTGAAGACTAACTCAGATTTCTCCCCCTTTGTCATCAAATGACCAAAAGGATCGAAACCGAGGACTAACGCCCCTGAAGATATTCAAGTTGATGGAGGAGCGCCAGCGTTGTCGGGGTTGGTTGTTGAAGTAGGGCCTGCCACAGTGTCTTCCAAATCTTCATATTCATCGGTTTACGCGATGAAGAATAAGAACCGCCACCAAATCAGAACTTTGACTCTCTTGAATTTCTTCGAGGTGGTGCGCACTCAGTCATAAGCTTCCCAAGACCCATAGTCTTCAATTCTTCCGCTGAATAGACATGATTAAGAACAGCCCAGATGCGGTTGAGGGTTTCATGAAGGTAGTATTGGTTTTTCTTCACTGCATTATGCGTTGAGGTCATATTGTGAAGAATTGCAGCAAATTGGCGCTTGACCCATTTCTGATTGCGATCAACCTTCTGATGAAGACTGAGGAGTAACTCACGATCACCATCACCCCGGTGCCGTGGCTTGAGGCTGTTGCTTGGTTGAGGTATTTATGCGGTGTCATGCGTAGCGTAATCGCCATTGGTGGAGTAAGATGCAGCTTTGCAAACCGACCATCCAATGGACGAGTGCCTTCATCAATTACAGCTGCTGCCTTGCCCTTGTCATCAGATGATGAAATTGGTCGCTTGAGGACTTCAATGGGCGGCAGAAGCTGCCATGGTTCAGAGTGTCACTTTGTAGTTCAAGAAGATCTTGCCCTTATGAATCTCATGATCCAAGGCGATATGGCTTCAGCTCAAAAGGTGACATTGCAATATTGGCCGAGTCCTCATGAAGAAATCATGGAAGTTGACGGAACGCCATGAATGATATTGAAAAGCATGTTCTTCATGATGCCAACGACGCCTTCTTCATTTGAGTCGTGGCCTTTGATTGGACTCATTGTCTTCGTCAAGATTCTATACACAGTCCGAGGCACATACAGCAAATCCTTGACGAGGAATTTGGTTCGAGGGGCTTGGCCTTGCTTTAATGGCTTCATAAGCACTTGCATAAAGTGATCGGACAGCTCACATTCATTGTAGAGGCAACGAGCAGATTCATGGGGAGGATCAAGAGGAAGGACACGAAGCAATTCAGTTGCTGGTGCCTTGTAGTGAGTATTTTCAGTCATCCAATCCAGAACCCATGAGTTGATGTCTTCAAAGATCTCCGTGTGATGTGCAGGTGGCATAGAATCAAGAATGAGTTCTTCATTCCACCACATATATCGCTGCAGAAATTCAGCAGCCCAAGCATCGTGAAGAACACGGAGTATCGCTCAAGCACGGCAGTGATTCCATGTCCACATGAGGAATATGCTCATGGTCGAAGATCTTGTCCTTGTCAAATAGCACTGAGGAATAGAAGTTTGCTTGTGTTGGAGTCCAGAAGCGTCTTTTCCTCATTCGAGCAGAGTCATAAGGATTGTAAGCAGTGAAGAACACGTGCTCGTAAAAGAAGTCTTCAGCCTTGAATTTTGCTTGCTTGAGAACGGATTCTTTGGCTTGGGCAGAGGAATATCGTGATTTGCAAGACAACCTCTCGAATCGCGAGCTCGTGTTCTTCAGTCGAGGAATTTCTGTTCCTCTCCTTGTGCAGTTTGAGGATCAAGCAAGGGTTCTTCAAATAGTGGCTGGAATCTCTTCGTTGATGATGATGTGGGATGAGTTTCTTCAGAGCCCATTTGAACAGAGTAGCCGGATCGAGGAACTTGTTGAAGCGGAGTGAAGAGAGGAGTATTGGGGTGCTGACTTTCCCAAAAGTCATCGCTCATCACAGTGTAGTGCACCCAATATCCACGCCTTCATCTTCTTTTTCAATTTCTCAACACCGCCTCTTCACCGTGAACCGAGGCACGGGTGAGGAAGCAACAGAGTTGAAGGAAAGCTTCCACTTCAATTTCTTCATCAAGCTGTTCAAGTAGCAACAGATTGATTTTCTTCATCCGATCCGCTTGGGATCGTGTATTCTTCTCCAAAGGAACAATTTCCTTGATGACATGGAGGAAATGGGAATGGCATCGATAGGATTTTCAATCGAGCTGGTCATTGGCTTCATTTTCTTCGCAGTCAAGAATTTGACGCAATTGATGCCTTCCTTTTTTTCATCGCAGCTCGCTCTGCAGCCTTTGTCTTCTTCACTTCATAGGCGTATGGAAGAATTGGAGTTGGTGTTGGCGCAGGAGGAGCTGAGGATTGTGGTACAGCTTTCTTCAGCAACAACCGTGCAATTGCCTGCTTCCTTCAGATTCTTCAGCGCACCACTAGTGGATGCCCCGGGAATTTCTTCAAGAAATTGGAATGGAGTCATCAGCCCCGAACTTGTGTTTTCATCAAGACGTGAAAGTCATCGCAAGGTCTGGCATGTTCTTCAAAGAGCTGAGCAGATTCTTCACCGAGGATTTTCTTGTTGCGATGGAGCTGCAATAGCTTGACATTTTCTTCGCCGAGTGACGAATCTCACCTTGGCTCCTTGCCACCAAGATTGTAAGCATCAAAATCCTTGCCGAGTGCTTGATTTCTGATTGAGCTTTAAGAAGTTCTTCAGAGTCAAGTTGATGATGTTTTTCCTCGAAGCTTCTCCTTTCTCGCTTTTGCTCTCTTCAATTCACGAGCCTTTTCAAATTTCCATTTCTTCAGAGATGAAATGGTTCAGATATGACTTTGACCAGAGTCAATGGCAGATCCGAAGAGGAGTGTGTGGATCCCGATGCCACAGGTCAATGAAGTCAAGGATCTTCTTCGATCCAAAAGCAGAGGCACACTTGTTCTTTTGGCTCTAGCGGCCTTGGTCACCTCTGTCTCGATGATTTCTTCAAGTTCTTCATCGAGGCTTCATCATCGAGGGAACGTTGAATGCAACCTGCTTTCTTCTTTGACTTGGCCGAGGACCGCGCCCAGCGCTTGCTTTTGTCTTCAGCAGAGGGGGCCTGTTGAGGACATTGGTGCAGCCGAGGAACTTGTCAAACACCGTAGCAATTGAGAAACCCCGAGTCCTTTGACAAGTAGCAAGATGCACAGTGTTGAGGACTTGGAGGAGCTGCCGAGGATTTTGAATGAGCAGCAGCAGCCTCGAGGAATTTGCCGTGAGGGCGCGGCCGAGGAACTGGGCCGTGAGGGCGCCGACGGTGAAGCACTTGGCTTGCGTGCAGGCTTCTTTGGCATTGATTTCTCGGCTTGACCGAGGGCTCAAGAGCAAGCAGCAGCAGCAGAATCCTCATTGAATTTCCTCACCGCCTCCTTGGCCTGTCTTGCCAATTTGGCTTGGCGCCTGACCATTCTTCAGAAAGTCTTCACCACGCTTGATGCTAGTGGGATCAAGACGGCTTGGCCAAAGCCAGAGGAGCTCTTGGGCATGGAGGATTCAGAGCTAATTTCCTCATGTACTTAGGGAGTGACATAGCGGTATTCTCGCCATTCTCGTGCCCATCTCCTTTCTATTCTCTCAGATGAGACTTTGCGCTGATTTTTGGTCTCCTTGCCAAATTTGGATTCATCAAAAGCAAGAGTCTTTGTATATTTCCTCAGAATCTCAAAAGCAGTCATGACTTCCGGTTTCTTTTCTCCCTTCATGGGTCTCTTGCCTTCTGCCATTTTCTTCAGTGAGGAATTTGAACAATAGAGCACTCAAGAAGTATGCAGTTTTTCTTCAAGGAACGCTGCAAATGAGTTAAGTTGATGAGAACCTAGTGATTCAAAGAATGACATGAGTACCGTGAACAGAGTGTAGGTGCGAGGAATTTGGAGAGGTCATATGCTTCTCGTAAGATTTTTCAAAAGAAGCAAGTTTTGAGGAATTTGACCAGTTGAGCCTTGAGGAATTTCACTAAGCGCTTGCCTTAGGTTCCAGAGTTGTATGATTGAAAATCCGCACAATTGAGGAATCTTGAAGAAATGAATGCTTAGGGAGATAAATCAAGAACATATAGTGTGTGAGGTGTTCATATGTGAAGATTTTGAAGAGTAAAAACACCTTTGAAGATTTTCGTAAAGATTTGAGAATCAACGCGAGTAATAAAAGTGACTTTTAATTACCCGAATCAAGAACACGATTAACAGAGATGAACTGAGAGAAGTTCGTCACGTTAGATCTCCCACGCCCTAACTTGGCAGAGGAAGACAGCTACGGCGGCGGCGGAGTGAAGATTTCCGCGATCGGCCGCGAGTACGACGGGCGATGAGGTCGAGGCAAGGAAGCTTTTCCTCACCGGGCGGCGATGGAGTAGCGGCGGCGCTTAGGGTTTGAGGAGAGCTCGAGCGAGAGACAGCGATCGAGCGGAGTAAATGAAGTGAGGAGGGTAAAGGGTATTTATAGCCACGGTGAAAAACTGTTCGCCCAAGATTTTGGACTAACATGCCCTCGCCCTTTCTCCTTCACGCGACGTGTGTCACCCACGCATCGTGCGTATGAGATCGTAAGATCGTGGGTGATTAAACTAATACATCGGGATGCGGAACGGTTTGAGCGGTAAAACCGAAAATTTGGATAAGATTTGTTTAAAAGTTTCGTTCGCAATTTCTTCAAATGTCAAGGACCAAAGAAGACTTTGAACGAGTTTCAATCGAACGCACATGAAGAATTTGTGAATAGATTGGATTGAGTATAGCATAGAGGGAAGGGTCCGATCACATTCACTTAGCGTAAATCGCAACTTGAAGAATTAGCAATAAGTGAATGTCAGTAGAGGACATAAACTCATATATATATATATAGCCAATGAAGAAAGACGACGGAAATGTCAAGATTTTGCAAAGTTGAAGAATTTGAAAACTGAGGAATTTCAAAATGAGGAAAACTCAAATTGAAGATTTTCAACTTTTGTGGTGGCGTAGCCCATCAGATAAGAATGATGATTTCAGACACCGCGCATAATTGTCGAGGGTTCTCGAGAATCAAATTCTTCATTGATTTCTTCACACTTAGAGTGTTATTCTTCATTGATTGAGGAACAACGCTTTCTTCATGTGTTGCACATCTAAGTCATCAATTATGCATAAGGGTTAGGATGTGTGTCCTTTTCAAAGAACATTCAAGATTCTAAGATATTTAGCTCACACCGCAACTTGCTAAATCTCTTCTCATCCAAGGGCTTGGTGAAGATATCAGCCACTGTTCTTCGCCTTCACATGCTCGATGGAGATGTCACCTTCAACACATGATCACGAAGAAAATGATGACGAATCTGATGTGCTTAGTCTTCGAAAGTGCTGAACTGGGTTGTGAGCAATCTTGATGGCACTCTCATTGTCGCAGAGGAGAGGCACATTCTTCACGCTGACGCCATAGTCCTTGAGGGTTTGCTTCATCCAAAGCGCTTGAGCACAAAGATGAGCCAAAGAGCAATGTATTCAGCTTCAGAAGAGATAAGGATACGCAGCTCTGCTTTCTTCGAGGACCAATGCACCAAAGATCGTCCGAGGAAATGACAAGTGCCGATGTTGACTTATGTCCACACGATCACCAAAGATAGTCGAGTCGTAATATCCAATGAGATCAAAAGCAGAGCCCTTGGGGTACCATAATCCTAGTGTTGGTGTGTGAGCTAGATATCAAGAATATGCTTCACAGCCTTATGGTGTGATTCCTTCTGCAGCTTGAAATCGGGCACACATGCAAACACTAAGCATTATATCCGCCTAGATGCACATAAGTACAATAAAGAACCAATCATGGAGCGGTATACCTTGTGATCAAGTCAATACCATTTTCATCAAGCATAGATGACCATTTGTGGGCATAGGAATTTTGACGCCTTTGCAATCTTGCATGCCGAATTTCCTCAAGACATCTTTGAGGTATTTCTCCGAGATATGAATATGCCATTGTGTCCGATTTAATTTGAAGACCTAAGAAGAATTTCAACTCTCCCATCATAGACATTTGATATTCTTCACTCATCATATAGGCAAATTCATCACTATATCGCTGGTTAGTACAGCCAAAGATAATATCATCAACATATATTTGGCACACAAACAGTTCACCATCATATGATTTAGTAAATAGAGTAGGGTCAAGTGAACTGGTGTGAAGCCATTCTTCACGAAGAATTCCTTCAAGCAGTGTCATACCACGCCCGAGGGGCTTGCTTGAGGCCATAGAGAGCCTTATTTAGTCTCAAGACTTTGTCAGATTCTTGGGATCTTCAAAACCTGGGGTTGAGCAACATATACTTCTTCCTCAAGCTTACCATTGAGGAATGCACTTTTCACATCCATTTGATATAAGATGATATCATGATGGTTAGCATAGGCAAGTAAATGCTAATAGCCTCAAGTCTAGCAACAGTGCAAAAGTTTCATCAAATCAATTCCTTCAACCTGTGTAGCCTTGAGCTACTAGTCGTGCCTTATTCCTCACAACAAGGCCATTTTCATCTTGCTTGTTGCGGTAGATCCACTTTGTGCCAATGATATTATGCTTGCGAGGATCCGGCGATTGACCAATTCCTTGACATTGTTCAGCTCAAACTGATGTAATTCTTCTTGCATAGCCCTGAATCCACTCGCCCGTAAATGCTTCATCTACCTTAGTGGGCTCGAGATAGAGACAAAAGCATAGTGCCCACAAAAGTTAGATAAGTGTGAGGCTTTTGAGCGGTGAGAGGACCTGGTGCGCTGATGTCATCGATGATCTTCTCCACTTGCACTTCTTTTGCAACGCGTGATGAGTTGGTTGTCGCCGAGGATTTTGATCAGCATTTTCTTCAAAGACCAATTTCCTCATCATGTTCTTCAGTGCATCACCGACGTTCTTCACGAACAGAATGAATTCTTCACCAGATTCTTCAAGAGGAATGACATCCTCGCTGCCTTTGTGCTTGATAGCATCCTCAAAGCTGGTTCATCTAACACGAAGGTAGGTGCTCTCTTTGCAGCCATTAGTTTCATCGAATCAAGACATCTACAAAGGTCAACAATCTTGTGAAGAACAATGTTGAAGACTCAGAGGTGTGCGAGTCCTTTCCGTAACCAAGCATAAAACCTTCATGTGCTTTTGGTGCAAATTTAGAGTTGTGGTGAGGATCTCTAATCCAACATTTAGCAATCAAGACTTTGAAATAACTCACATTGGGTTTCTTGTCGCTGAGGAGTTCATATGCGTCTTCTTGAAGAATTTGTGAAGATATACTCTATTGATGATGTGGCAGCAAGATCAATTGCATCAATCCAAAACGCTGAGGCGCTTTTGTATTCATCAAGCATAGTGCGAGCCATCTCAACAAGAGTTCTGTTTTGCGCCCACGACGCCATTTTGCCGAGGAGTATAGGAGCAGATAATTCATGAGTAATACCAAGTTCATCAAGATAGGCATCAAGACCAGAATTTTGAACTCGGCCCATTGTCACTTCGATATGCTTGATCTTCACACCAAAGTTGGTTGAAGCCCTCGAGGAAAATCGCTTGAAGACTTCCTGCACTTCATGTTTGTAAGCAACAATGTGTACCCATGTATATCGAGAATAATCATCAACAATGACAAAACCATATAGAGATGCATCATTAGTGACCGCTGAATAATGATTAGGTCCAAGAGGTCCATGTGAAGCAATTCAATGGACGGGTAGTGGTCATGATAGTCTTCACCGGATGCTTGGCCTTGGTCATTTTTCCGCTTCACATGCTCCGCATAAGTGATCCTTGAGGAATTTGACATTCTCAATGCCAATGACATGCTTCTTCTTCGCAAGCGTGTTCAAATTCCTCATGCCCGCATGACCAAGTCGTCGATGCCATAGCCAGCCTTCTCAAGCTTTTGCAAGTAGACACATGGCTGGTTGTGGTCCCAGAGAGAAATCAACAATATACAAATCTCCTCTCCTAAAGCCTTCAAGACTTTGGAATTGTCACTTCCATAATCACAACACAGCGATATTTGCCAAAGACAACAACCATATCAAGATCACAAAGCATTGAGATCGACATGAGATTGTATCCTAAGGATTCAACAAGCATGACTTTGTCCATGTGCTTATCCTTAGAGATAGCAACCTTACCAAGACCCAATACCGACTTTTGCCTTTGTCAAGAAATATGATATGCTTCAGAGGTGACGGTGATAAAGGAGCATCCATCAATAGATTCTTGTCACCACCATGTGATTTGTACATCCACTATCGAGGACCCATTCAAGAGTTTTGGGTTGATCATCCCGCAGATGAATTAGTGTAACTTACAATCTCATATGCTTCATCGGTGAAGA
>JAHHZJ010004081.1:0-59112 GCA_021437245.1 Aegilops speltoides | reverse complement strand
CACGCATCCCCGAAAGGCCCTGTATGCACGCCAGGCCGATGAGCCGAGCGCAGCACACACAGAATTCCCCGCAAGCACCTTGCCGGGTCTTCGACCTTGTCGGCCCGGAGCTTGTCGGGCTCAGAATCTGTCGCTTCCCCGGCCTCGCCGACGCATATAGCGCCGAGGCGCACTCTTCTATGATGTAATCTTTAGTCTTCCCGGCGAGCCCTTCGCCGGGCCTTGCGGGTGATGTAACCTTGAGCTCGAATGGTTTTCCGGCAAGCTCGCTGTCGGGGTCTCGATCTTCCGGTTTTGTATACTTTGTCTTTGAATGGCTTGATATGGAGCAGAAAGTTCGGCGAAAGCACGCGGTAAACCTTGCCGCTGGAGCTGCAACCGCCGCGGTACGTTGGGGTACCGAGGTACCTTTACCTTAGTACACCGGCTGTGAGCCCCCTCGGCCACACACGGCAGTCGAGCGCTGTTGGGCAGTGCCCAAAACAAAGGCACGGCACACGCGTCATGGTGCGTCGAATCCACTTCCACATCCGCCAGATCCTCCCGTAACAAAGACGCGCCGATTGCGGGCGTAGTGGGGAGACGCGGCGGCGATGCGGTCTTTAGGGCATCCACGCCGCGGAACGCAGTGGGGCGCAGGTCACCTCACCCGCCGCCCCGTCCCGCTCGCCACGCGCCTCATGCACGGGGTCGTGCGGCGGCGGTGGAGACCGAGCCGCCACGGGCGGAGATGGAGAGTCGGCCCCGCCCTTCGCTCTTCTCGCTCCCCGATTGGCCGGGCAGGGCGGTTGAGTCCCCACCTCGCCTTTAAAAGGGGCGAAGGGGAGCACAATGGCCTCACACCTCCTCTTCTCCCTTCGCCTTCAGCTTACGCTCTTCTCTCCGCCATGGAAGGAGGAAACTAGTTCTTCGACGGTGGCAGCGAGGGTTGCCTCCCGGGTAGCGCACTCTCCCTATCTCGCACCCGTGGCGGGCGAACCGCCACGAGGGGAGAGGGAGGGGCGAGGTCACGGACGAGGCCGAGGGCGTGGTCGAGGCGGTCGGGAGAGGCGGTCGGGCGATGCGCCCCCGCCTCCTCCTGGCGCCCTTTCTCGAGGCGGTCCATACCGAGACGCATCCTCGAGTTCTTCATCAAGCGCGCCGAAGCGCCTGCCGACGCTCGCCTGCCGCCCCTGTCATGAAGCCGGGATGGGACCGGATCCGCCGAGGTGACGGAGTTGGCGATGAGGGGTCAGGGATCAGCGGCACTGGGTGAGTGTCGGTCCCCGCCTCCCGGCGTGATGTACTTCGACCGAGGGTGGAAGACGTCACCAGATCCACAAATGACGGCGGGGTTTACCTCCATTTCGTTAATGGAGGGCGACCTTCTCGCCGCCAAGGTCTTCGGGATTCCGATCCGGCGAGATGCTGCGTGGACAGCTCTCCGAGAAGCGAAGGTCCTCCTCGAGCGAGAGGACGAGGAGGGGAGCGACATGCCATGCGAGGGGATGGCGGGTCCGATTAGGCGCTCGGGCGCTGCCTCCAAGGCCACCGGGCGACTCCCATCATCCGGTCGCTGCCTTCTGAACTCCCCGGCCGCCTCTGGCGGCCAGGAGGGAGGCCGTGGAAGAGGAAGAGGTGGCGGCAAGGCCGCTATGTCGGAGCACGAGGGCGAGGAGCCTCGCCGGCCGACGCCCCACCACCCCGCCTTCAAGCTCGCCCCGACGCCTGCCTGCGCCAAGCCCCGGGCCGGCTCCCGGGTGTTCTCTTGGTGTCTTCCGCGCCTGTAGCCTCCTAGGCGCCTTTTTCTTCTTCCCGCAAGCTTCTCTTGCCGGGCCTCCTTGACCTACCTCCCGAACTCCCGAATAGAGAAACAGGAGAGGATTACTGCATCTTATCTTTCAATTTGTAAGCCCTTGGGCCTTAACTCGCATTTAAAACTTGTAATCCTCTCTATCATGTTTTTCATCCTCTATGGACTTGTACTAAACTAGGATGTTTTTAATGAAAAGAGGGAAAGCTTGTCGGACCGAAGTCTTTTACTTGACTTCGTGTCTTGTATGTTCCCATTCTCGCGCCGAGAGCTTGCCTGCCGAACACGCTTGTCGAAAAGTGAACGCCGCGAGAGGGCGGCGGGTTAAGCTGCCGCAAGCAACCTTGCCGGGCCGCTTGCAGCTCACTTGTGTTTGTTGAGCGGACTCGAAACAAACCAAGGGCGCGACACTTCGCAGCTCACTTGAATCGCTGAGCGGCTCGAAACGTAATAAGGGCGCGAAACTTGTCGCAGCTCACTTAAACCGCTGAGCGTGTTTCGAAACGTAAACAAGGGCGAATCGGGCCACGACCGCTCCTCCGCCGCACGGGTTTTACAAGACACGCTGCTCAAAGACGCAGCCCCGCTTTCCCCGTCCATAAGAGGATGCATGACGAGGATGAAAAACTTATCTGATATCGCAGCCCAAAGAAACCGGCTTGCCGGGATGAATCTCAAGATTGCAGCCCCGCAACTCGCTTGCCGAAGGAATCTTGGCACTGCAGCCCCCGCAACTCCGCTTGCCGACCCAAAAGCCGGTGTGCTCTTCCGGTTTCTCCTTGTTGCTGTAATTTCGCCATGAAAACAGCCGAGATAGATCTCGCAATGTTTCATTATTTACATGTATATGTATATAGATCCTTTCAGGTAACTCGCAATACGATGCCGCGGTTTTGCCCTTCGTGATGTTCATACTTACGCTGCTAGGGAACTTGCTGGCTAACACACTTGCTGAGTGCGGAACATCAAGAGTCTGGCCGGGCGTGTTACTTCCGCAAGCAACCTTGCCGGGCCAGCAGCTCACTTGTGTTTGTTGAGCGGACTCGGAAACAAACGGCGGGTGCAATCTGGCCACGACTAGGCTCCTCCGCCGACAAGCCTCTCATACGAAGGGCATCTCACGGCAGGCTTGCTACGCTACGCCTTTGTACGCTTTTACCCTACGCTTAGGGAAACTTGCCGCAAGTGCCCTTGCCGCGAAGCGCCGAAAGTGCGTAACTCAAGCCGCCACGGGTTAAGGTCTTACCGGCAAGCAACCTTGCCGCTGCTAGTCGCAACGCACTTAGCTTGCCGAGCGGACTCAAAACTAAACAAGGGCGCGACATCGCGCGCAGCTCACTTAAATCGCTGAGTGTGCTCGAAAACGGCAAGGGCGCTGATATTTCGCAGCTCACTTAAATCGCTGAGCGTGCTCGAAACAAGATAAGGGTGCGGCTACCCACGGTAGGCTCCTCACAAGATGTGTTTTGCGCGATAAAGGACTAACGCGACGAGGAACATAACATAAAAAGCATGGAACTAAGGAGTGCTCGCACCAAAGCTCGGACGACTTAGCTTTTCTATTTCTTGTTTCTCTCGACTTGCCGCTGGGGCTCGATGGCGCTGGCCCTCGACGGGCAAGCATAGCCCGGGAGGTGCGCTTGTTTTAACGAAAGCACCAGAGCTGTCCTTGCCGGACTTGGCCCGGAGCTCGATGGCGCGGCCCTCGACGGCAGCGCAGCCCCGGAGGTGCGCGCTTGCGAACGAGCACCAGAGCTGTTCTGCCGGGCTTGGCCCGAGCTCGATGGCGCTGCTCCTCGACGGCAGCAAGCAGCGCCCGGGAGGTGCGTTGCCGGAGTGGGCCCCAGAGCACTTGCCGGGCTTGGCTTTCACCGAGGGGAGCGGAGCGAAGCGGCGCGAGGAGCGGATATGCTCGACTCCTAACAGCGCCGAGGAGCGGGTCTCGCTTCGCACCTTCGCTTTGCTCGCATGGACGGTGGTCCGGAGCATCCCGCGAGCCCCTCAACAGTATTCTTACCTCAGCAAAGCGGATACCACCTCCGTGGTATGGCGCTGCTGGGTTGTTGTATGCTGAGATGGACGCGAATGTCCACAGAGACCGAGGCGCGGTCATCCGCCCTGCCTTGATTCGTGGCGCCATGAAAGTGTCTCGCCGGGCGATTACCTTCTGCCGGTATCTCCTCCGCCCACCGCTGGCTCGGTGGCGGCGATGAGACGCAGACGGGTTTCTGCAGCCCTCAAGCCTTCTTCTTCGGGCCATGGCGCGATTGTTGACGGTTGTCGATTTAAACCGAGAGGTTGATGAAGAACGCACCGCGAACGCCGATCAGTCGGCACAACCTCGACGCTTCTACCGGGCGCGCTAAAGATGCCGGGGAATCTTGCCCGCAATGACACCTATGGGGCCGGGCCCTTCGTCTCGAGCGGTACGAGGGCGGAGGGAGCACAGAGAGCAGATCGAGATAGCACGCTGGCGGATTTTACCCAGCCGAGCTCTCCGAGAGATAAAACTCCCATCGCCGCTTTGTAGTTGTATTTGATCTTGCACGAGAGTGCCAAACAGATGGTGGTGCCGTGTGTCGAATGACCAACCCCCACGCGCGCATGGGCCTCCTTTATAGTCGAAAGGGGCGCCAACAGTGGCAGCGAGGAGAAAGGGGTAAAATGTAAAAGAGGTGGTAGTTGGAACAAGCGGAACAAAGAAGCTATAGTGCATGAACAGTGGTCTCTACCTACTTTGACAAAGGGGGACAAGGGCATTTAATGCCCGCCGCCGCCGACCCCAAAGCTCCCCGCCTTTATGTCTCATTCTCACCACGTGATGGATCCACCACCGCGGAAGTGCCACCGTGTCCCCAGTGCTGCACAGCCATCCGCCACGCTGCCCCTCGAAAGGCCCTGTATGGCGCGTGGGCCGATGAGCTGGAGCGCAGTACACAACAGAATTCCCCGCAAGCACCTTGCCGGGTCTTGACCTTGTCGGGCCCGGAGCTTGTCGGGCTCAGAACTCGTCGCTTCCGGCCTCGCCGACGCATATAGCGCCGAGGCGCACTTTCTATGATGTAATCTTTATCTTCCCGGCGAGCCCTTCGCCGGGCCTTGCATGGGTGATGTAACCTTGAGCTCGAACGGCCTTCCCGGCAAGCTCCGCTGCCGGGTCTCGATCTTCGTTTTGTATACTTTGTCTTTGAATGGCTTGATATGGAGCAGAAAGTCTTCGGCGAAAGCACGTGGTAAACCTTGCCGCTGAGTCAGAATCACTGCACAAGTTGGGGTACTGAGGTACCCCTACCTTAGTACACCGACAAAGCGGGAATACTGCTTGTGCATCCAAACTCAATAAACCCCAAAGTTTTCCATATGAGTCCACCATACCTTCCTATATGCGGTATCTACCTGCCGTTCCAAGTAAATTTGTATGTGCCAAACTCCAAACCTTCAAATGAAATTCTGTTTTGTATGCTCGAGCAGCTCATGTTTGAACTAGGGTTGTCTGTATCTTCCATGCTAGGTGGGTTATTGTGACGCCCCCGATTCAATCGTACACTAATCATGCACGCAAACGTGTACGACCAAGATCAGGGACTCACGGGAAGATATCACAACACAACTCTAAAAACATAAATAAGTCATACAAGCATCATAATACAAGCCAGGGGCCTCGTGGGCTCGAATACAAGTGCTCGATCATAGACGAAGTCACCGAAGCAACAATATCTCGAGTACGCATAAGTTATACAAGTTGCCATAAGATGGCTAGCACAAACCGGGATACAGACGAAGAGGCGCAGCCTCCCCGCCTCGGGATCCTCCTAAACTATTCTCGGTCGTCACCGCCAGCAAGCACATAGTAGTAGGCACCTCCAAAGGTACTAGTCGCCATCAATGGTGGTGTCTGCCTCGATTCCAAAGATCTGTTGCGACAACCGTAAAGAAAGGAAAGGGGAAAAGGGGGAGAAAGCAACCGTGAGTACTCATCCAAAGTACTGCAAGCAAGGAGCTACACTACATATGCATGGGTATATGTAAAGGGCCATATCGGTGGACTGAATCGCAGTAATGCCGTAATAAGAGGGGATAGCTAATCCTCGTCAAGACTACGCTCGCAGCCTCCGCCTTGCAAAGATGTAGAAGAGAGTAGACTCAAGTCCTCCAAGTAGCATCGCCAAGTAACATCTCCAAGTAGCATCTCCAAGAGCATCTCATAGCATATCCTACCCGCGATCCTCTCCTCGCCGCCTAGAGAGCGTATCACCGGTTGTATCCGCACTTGGAAGGGTGTGTTTTATTAAGTATCCCGCTCTAGTTGTCATAAGGTCAAGGTACAACTCCGGTCGCCCTTTACCGAGGGACACGGCTATTCAATAGATTAACCGCGCAGGGTGCACCACATAACCCAACACGCCGATCCCATTTGGCCGACTCACTTTCTCGGTCATGCCCGCCTCGAAGATCAACACGCCGCAGCCCCACCTAGGCACAACAGAGAGGTCAACACGCCGGTTCAAATCCTATGCGCCGCAGGGTCCGGGCCCATCGCCCATTGCACACCGCACGCTATGCACGCGCCGCTGAGCGCACCTAGCAACCTCCATTACAAAGGAAGGCGTTAACGCAGCCCAACCCGCGCTACCGCCCGCCGCCGACGCCAAGAAGGCTTCGCCGATACCACGACGCCGATACCCATAACTACTCCCGCCAGAGATGGTTAGTGCGTGATAGACCAAATGGCCGACTCGATCAAATACCAAGATCTCGTTACATGTTAAGTATCCGCTGAACGCCGAACAGGCCAGCCCACCTGCCTCCTAGGTGGTCTCAACTCGCCTGCCGCCTCCGCCACAAAGTAATAGTCGGGGCCGCTGGAACCTGTGCCCACCTCTACCGGATGGAGCCACTTGTCCTTTCAAATTTCTCATCGTAATCACTTATGGTACTCCTCGAGCTGACCCGATTTTAGTCACCATCTCAGATAGTATGTATGTATGTATAGTATATACCCGTGATCACCTCCCAAGTGATCACGCCCGATAGTATAGCAAGGCGATCGACAAGAATGTAGGGCCAATGATGATAAACTAGCATCCTATACTAAGCATTTAGGATTGCGTGTAAGGTATCAATGATCGTAGCAACAATGACAAAGTTATGCAATGTAATAGGAGTAACCGAACAAGAATATGCTACACTACTCTAATGCAAGCAGATAGAGAAGAATAGGCGATATCTCGGTGATCAAGGGGGCTTGCCTGGTTGCTCGGGCAAGAGAGAGGGGTCACAACTCCGCTGTCGAACCGGGCAGCAGCAGCTGCTGGCCTCTTGTGTTCAGCGAGAGAAGAGGGGAAGAAACAATAAATATTTAAGCAAGCAGTGCATAGCGATGCATGACATGACAAGTATCGGTGATAGAGGTGCCCTAACGCGTATGAGGTGATACCGTGAAGGAAGCATCCGGAAAGTATTCCTTGTTTCGCTTCTGCAAAGGAGCCGAGGGGGAAAGTTGTGAGTTCGATAGGTTAGGGGTGGGCGGATTTAACGGGTAGCGATCCGAATCGCCTCGCTGCTTTGAGCAACTTTCATGTAGAGAGTATTTTCATCCGAGTTACGGATTAAAAGATATGATTTTCTAAAGATTTTATTACTTTCTAGAATTTAATTAATTATTTAAATTAAACATTATCCGTATCAAGGAAAGGTGATGTCAAGATGACATCACCATGACGTTAGCAGGTCAAACCCAGCTGGCCAGAGTCAAACCTGGCATGTGGGTCCAGCGGGACCCACCTGTCATCCTCTGTTTAGTTTAATTAGGTGTTAGCTAAACCAATTACTGTTTAGTTAAACTAACTAATTAATTAGGTTAACTAAACATGGTTAATTAACTTAATTAATTAATTATTTTATTAATTCATTTTTATTTTTCCTTTTCATTTTCTTTTTAAAACGCTTCAGGCCTGGCCCTTCGTCAAGGGGTCTGGGGGGCTAGAGGGCACGGGCGACAGCGCAACGCCACCAATGGGCGCTGCGCGTGCCATGGGCGCTGGCGCGCGACGCGCGGCAAGCTCCGGCAGGTGGTCAAGCGCGCGAGGCCGCTGCAAGGACGGCGGGTCGAAGCGGTAATGGTGAGCAGCGAAAGCATGAGAGGGCGCTGAGCGCGAGGCGCTGTCCGAAGCGGCGCGACGAAAGCGTATACACGACGGGCATGGCGCGGTGGTGCAACGTTGAGAGGAGGCCGGGCCGCGAACGGCGCCGCGATGAAGGAAGGAAGGAGAGAAGGGTCCTCGCTGTGGGAGCTGCAGGGGAAAGGCAGTGTGCTCGGGGAGGTGTCGGGGTCGGCGCGACGAGGCGGAGCAGCCCGCGGCGTGGAGGAGGAAGACGGGACGGTCCGCCGACGGGTCGGGAGGCGACGGAAGCGCGAGGCGCCGGCTGCCCCGACCGGATCCACGGGGCGGAGGGTTGAGGAGGCGGACGTCGGTGACGGCGGGGCGGCGACGACGAAGCGACGCTGACGACGGCGCAGCGCCGGGCGGCGGCGACGGTGATGGGAGTCGGGGTGGCGAGCGCTGGGGCTTGTCGGGGAGGAGGCGAGGCGGTGAGGCGGCGCCAAGGGGGATCAGGTTGGCGACGGCGACGGGGAGCGCTGGGCGGCGGCGACGCCGGGTCGCGCGGTGGGTGAGGCTGAGGCGCCGATTCCCCCCGATCCAGATCGAGGGAGGCAGAGGAGGGGCGAGGGGTGCGTGAGGGGGAACGAGTGGGGGTAGTGGGGGGGTGAACCGCTAGGGTTCTGGCCGCCAGGATAAGGTGGGGCGATGGGCGGTTATCGCCTGGCGGCCTAGAGGCTAGCTGGGCCACGGCCCGGCTGGGGGGAGGTTACCTTTTTTTGTAAGTTTTGTTTTCTGTTTTATTCTTTTCCTTTTTCTTTATTTTCTTTTCTGCTTTTGCTAATTGTTTGGGCACCAAATGAGTTTGGTAAAATATGAGAGCTGGACCACAAATCACAAAGACAATATATCCTACCACCAAAAACTAGTTTGGGGTAAATATCATTTCAGATTTATTTTGTATTACTAAAAGGTTATTAAATAATGTTTTAGCCACTCGCTTGAGGTTGTTTAAGTCACTTATCAAAATTTAATAATGTTGTTTACAATTTTATCATAGTCTCTGACTTATCTAATATTTATTGAACATTTTAGTTTTAATATTTGAAACTTTTAATGTTTGCTTGATCTTGAATTTGTATTTGAATCGGTTTCGAACTAACACGAGGTTAGCAATAGTAACGGAGGTGACGTGGCATCGTTAACGGGATTATCAGTAGCTTAATTATCCGGTGTCACAATTCTCTCCACTACAAGAAATCTCGTCCCAAGATTTAAGAGGGGGACTAGGGGGAAAGGTCTGGTTACGAAATCCTAACGAATCTTCTCATCTTTGGTTGCTCTTCTCGAAGAGGTCGATCCATTATGTTGATGTCTTCGTCTCTCTGCTTCAAGTCACCATGACCAAGTTGTCATCCTTTCTTGGGATCTCCATCGTCCTACGAACGCGACCAAGGGAGAAAAAGAAAAAAAACTTCGGAAGAACGCATCTCCACAAAGCTGGGCATCCGACGGTGAACTCAATAGGAAATACACAAGGTACCCCACGAGTTGTATTTCAAAGAATTGCTGAGTGCAATATACGCCGGTACCAAAGTTTCAAATAGGTAGGCAATCATTCGATGACTAGACGTAGGCTGGAATGGGGTTTGAACAACAAGAATAACATGGTGTTTGATCCTGTGATGAATATTGGTATAGCATTTAGCTCGTGAATCACACACGGCCGTGCAAAGGATACATTAGAACTGGTTGTGAAGAAGAGTCGTTTCGATCCAAAGGATCTGGGTTATGGGCCCACCATGTGGGTTGAAAGTAGGAAAGGTGGTGACATCTTGCACAACCGCTGACAGGAGGCATGTCAAGGATAGCTTGTCGCCTATGTCGGCAACAATGTCGGTACCAAGGACGAGGAACAAAGAGAAACCATTTTCCTCGCCACGAACGAGGCGTAACCAATTGGCAAAGTTCTCACCCATCGGTGGTTACCGGAATGTCATCAACAATAGTAACAGGGCTTACGTATGTAGTGGTATTAACGAGGTGCTTACCTAAGCAGGGAATTATCTCTGCTTAGTTAAGACAGATACAAGAGAGGTTGAACAAAACAATGGAAAGGAAAATGCTTAAACACATATTTCGTGGGTATATCCTTCCCAAGGACAAGCGGAGCATGATATCCATGACAGATATTATGTAGAAAATCCTCTAGGTGAGGGAGAGAAATTTCATGACGCTACCCATACAACGGTGTTTGGATAATTTAGCAGGAAACATTTAGCATTGGGCTTCAAATATTCTTGTTGAAAATCGGAGTACCATAGACATGCTTCAAGATAGCATTGACATAGTCTTCAAGCAAAGGTCGGACTTTGGATACTCAATGGACTCATTAGGAACAACTTATAGAATAAGTCTTTCAATTTTCCTCATGGAAGAATGGATAGCCTTGCTAAAAAGGAAATTATAATAATAGATCCTCCGGCCGGGGGGGGGTGCTAGGCATGACATCATGTTATCGGGTCATCAAAGGACCAACATCATAACTCTTGGAAAGTTGTCCCAACCATCATATCTGACCGAGATTCAGATCCGACAGGTCATGATACCTCGCACTCGTGGTGTCCGAGAGGAAAAGGTGCAACACAAATCGATTTAAATGACATTGCAAGATTCTCGAAATGAACTATGGAAGCGAAGTTCAAACTAGAGTTCATCAGTAAACCAAGGAGAGGATGAGGGGTTAGCTGATGGACTCAACGACAATTCACCGAGATTTTCAAAAGATGGATTTCCACAATTATGTGAACAAGGAGATGTTAATTGTCACATCAAATGATATAATGAAGTATGTTCGAGAAAACATCCACAATTAAACCTTGGTTCACAGTGCACCAAATATGGGATGGGTTGCATGATAAATGTTCAATGATGATTTAATAAGCCATAGACATAGAATGAAACTATAGACCAATAACTTCAAAGCAATAGGGTTGCTAGAAGTTTAGAATTTACACACCACAGACCACTTGTCGGTATTTCGGTTAGAAACAACACGAGGACCAAGAAAAGAATGGTGATGTTAATAAGTATCAATTGTATCAAGATTCTTAAGGGTGGTGAATTTCCCATGACATTCTTGACATAGAAGATAGCAATACTCCAAAGTAGAACATAACATAAGTTGGATAGCAAGGAGTTTAAAGTACAACACAAAACATGAGCAAGTTTGTGTTGGAGGAAGGCATAATGTTGTCGGCGATAACACAAATCATCGAGGGGCAAGGAAGGTATTTGTCATCATGAGTTCGATTGATATCCCGAAGAGCTCGTAACATTCATGATGATCACGCACATTTGTCGAGAAGTTTCATGAAGATGTAATCGATCGCGATGACATCAAGTCAAAGGAATGATGAAGCAAAAGGTTATTGGAACCACGGTTATGACACAAACTCAAAATCAAGCTTATGTATTCAAGGCTAAATGATATGATGAGGAAAATCGATGTAAGCTTAGCTCATCATCAAAATTTGTGCTCCGAAAGGACCAGGTAGCACAGTTGAAAGTCTGCACGATACTGATATAACCGATAAGGCTAGGAATGACTTGAAGGATTATTAAACTCGTAAGCAACAAGAATTACTTAGAGTTATTGAATCGGAGTGCGGAATCGATTCACTTATCGGTGTTCTCGAGTGACTAATAACTCAGAACCTGGGGGTCCGAGATCGGTGAGAAGCAATACTAGATGAAGACTCGCAGGAAGCAACACAGTTCTCGAGATACCAGAGGTTAATACTCAAGGAAGATCAAAAATAGAGGTTGCGGAGATGTATCGATCAATAAAAGACAAGTGCTTTAACTTGTCCGAGAAACGGGATCAAAGAAGAAAAAAATATGGACGGAACCACGATTGCAAAAGATCAAATCCCAGATATAAGATGAACTTATACCAAGGGGATAATTAATTTAAGAGAAGCTTCCATGATAAGATCTACATCGCGGTCCATGGGCATGAACACAAAGTTCAAGGTCGACTCCCACTTCTTCAATGCCTAACCTATCATTTACTTCTCTTTTCAAGAAGTTGTAGAGCAGAAAATTATCCGTAAAAACACCGTAAAGGTATGACTCGTGAAAATTTTCGGTTCACACGGTTTAGAGAAGGCATATGTTCAACCCATAAGGGCTTTAGAAAATGTACCACAAGCTTCGGAGTAGATAATACAATCTCAAACTAGAGTATGGTTGTCAAAGTAGAGGATACAAATTACCAAAGGCATTATATACCCATGGAAAGGCTCACAAGGTTATTGAATATGAAGGGCGTTGTCGATAAAAATCCAACAAAGGATCCGTGGTCCACAAGGGATCCGACATGAGCATCGGTACTCAACTAGAGGAAGAAGAATACAAGGAGATCAGATTATAGAAACAACTCGACTTATTCAAAGCTCAATCGCAAAGGAATTATGAATTTAAGACAAGGATCAAGCAATGCTCGATCAAGGATGGATAAGTTGAATAGCCTTATGGTACAATCAACGACAATTGATTGGTCGAGAACCAATTCCAGCTTAAAAGAATGGCAGCTCAACCGAAAAGTAACTTATAATGATCAAAGATGATTATGCAGTATTTGTAAAACATATTGAGTCAACAGACTAAAATGATAATGACAAGGAATGTCAATAAGACTACGAGAGTTATGGGATTAACCATAATGCAAGCAAGCAAGAATTTCAAGAGCAATAGGCTGCTCGGGATTTTCGGAAGATCGAATGGCATATCGAAGACTTTTGTGAAACACCTGAACAACTGGGATGAGCGGATAGTCGATAAGTGCGAGAATTAACCGTAGGGGTATTCAGGTGACAAAGCACAGCAAGGCAGTAAGCTCAAAGGATTATCGAAACAACGACGAGTTTTTCAGGGTATCTTGTAATAACAAGATCAACTGGGAAGCATTGTATGAATGGCGAGTATACGTGGTTATCCATAGGGGTTTATCGATGGAAGGGAATTGCAAAAGCGATGCAATAAAGTCTTAAGAGAACATCGAAGAGTATCTCAAATCTTCCGTGCGCCGGTGATCATCTGGACTGAAGGGCCTCCCCGGGAGAAAGTATTATCGAGAACCTAAAGTTAGATTTTAGTAAAAATCGTTTATCCCGAGTAGGAGAGAGTTCAGAGCCCCAGAGTAAAGGTCGAGGAGTAAAAGATCCTAATACCACCCAATGGCGACGTGGGCCCGTAAGGCACACAGCCAAGTTAGTAAAAGTTTTTGCAATGTCTAGACTCAACTTCGGCCAAGGAGTTGGAAAGGGATTCTACAGCAATCAGCTCGATATTAATCTTCAGACGCCTCGATTCAATCAGACACTAATCATGCACGCAAACGCAGTAATGACCAAGATCGTGGACTCACGGAAGATATCACAACACAACTCTAAAAACATAAATAAGTCATACAAGCATCATAATACAAGCCAGGGCCTCGAGGGCTCGAATACAAGTGCTCGATCATAGACGAAGTCACGGAAGCAACAATATCCGAGTACGCATATAAGTTATACAAGTTGCCATAAGATGGCTAGCACAAACCGATACAGACGAAGAGGCGCAGCCTCCCGCCTCGATCCTCCTAAACTACTCCCCGGTCGCCGCCGCCAGCCTCGCACGTAGTAGTAGGCACCTCCAAAGGTACTAGTCGCCATCAATGGTGGCGCCTCGCCTCGATTCCAAAGATCTGGTTGCGACAACCGTAAAGAAAGGAAAGGGGAAAAGGGGGAGAAAGCAACCGTGAGTACTCATCCAAAGTACTCGCAAGCAAGGAGCTACACTACATATGCATGGGTATATGTGTAAAGGGCCATATCGGTGGACCGAATCGCAGAATGCCGTAATAAGAGGGGATAGCTAATCCCGCCGAAGACTACGCTCGCAGCCTCCGCCTTGCAAAGATGTAGAAGAGAGTAGATCAAGTCCTCCAAGTAGCATCGCCAAGTAACATCTCCAAGTAGCATCTCCAGAGCATCTCATAGCATATCCTACCCGGCGATCCTCTCCTCGTCGCCTCGTTAGAGAGCGATCACCGGGTTGTATCCGCACTTGGAAGGGTGTGTTTTATTAAGTATCCAGTTCTAGTTGTCATAAGGTCAAGGTACAACTCCGGTCGCCCTTTACCGAGGGACACGGCTATTCAATAGATTAACTCACTTCGCAGGGTGCACCACATAACCCAACACGCCGATCCCATTTGGCCGACTCACTTTCTCGGTCATGCCCGCCTCGAAGATCAACACGCCGCAGCCCCACCTAGGCACAACAGAGGTCAACACGCCGGTCTAAATCCTATGCGCCGCAGGGTCCGCCCATCGCCCATTGCACACCGCACGCTATGCGACGCGCCGCTGAGCGACCTAGCAACCTCCATTACAGCGAAGTTGCGCAACGCAGTCCAACCCGCGCTACGCCGCCCCGCCGACGCCAAGAAGGCTTCGCCGATACCACAACGCCGGATACCCATAACTACTCCCCCAGAGATGGTTAGTGCGATAGACCAAATGGCCGACTCAGATCAAATACCAAGATCTTGTTAAGCTGCAGTTAAGTATCCGCTAACGCCGAACAGGCCAGCCCACCTGCCTCCTAGGTGGTCTCAACTCTGCCTGCCGCCTCCGCCACAAAGTAATAGTCGGGGCCGCTGGGAACCTGTGCCCACCTCTACCGGATGGAGCCACTTGTCCTTTCAAATTCTCATCGTAATCACTTATGGTACTCCTCGAGCTGAATCCGATTTTAGTCACCATCTCGATAGTATGTATGTATGTATAGTATATACCCGTGATCACCTCCCAAGTGATCACGCCCGATAGTATAGCAAGGCGCATCGACAAGAATGTAGGGCCAATGATGATAAACTAGCATCCTATACTAAGCATTTAGGATTGCGTGTAAGGTATCAATGATCGAGTAACAATGACAAAGCTATGCAATGTAATAGGAGTAACCAACAAGAATATGCTACACTACTCTAATGCAAGCAAGATAGAGAAGAATAGGCGATATCCGTGATCAAGGGGGGCTTGCCTCGGTTGCTCCGCAAGAGAGAGGGTCGCAACTCCGCTGTCGAACCGGGCAAAGCAGCTGCCGGGTCTCTTGTCTAGCGAGAGAAGAGGGGAAGAAACAATAAATATTTAAGCAAGCAGGTGCATAGCGATGCATGACATGACAAGTATCGGTGATAGAGGTGCCCTAACGCGTATGAGGTGATACCGTGAAGGGAAGCATCCGGAAAGTATTCCTGTTTCGCTTTTCAAAGGAGCCGAGGGGGAAAGTTGCGAGTCTGATAGGTTAGGGGTGTGGCGACGAACGGGTTGCGATCCGAATCGCCTCGCTGCTTTTGAGCAACTTTCATGTAGAGAGTATTTTCATCCGAGTTACGGATTAAAAGATATGATTTTCTAAAGATTTTATTACTTTCTAGAATTTAATTAATTATTTAAATTAAACATTATCCAAAATAGTGAAAGGTGATGTTAGCATGACATCACCATGACGTCAGCAGGTCAAACCCAGCTGGCCAGAGTCAAACCTGGCATGTGGGTCCAGCGGGACCCACCTGTCATCCTCTGTTTAGTTTAATTAGGTGTTAGCTAAACCAATTACTGTTTAGTTAAACTAACTAATTAATTAGGTTAACTAAACACGGTTAGTTAACTTAATTAATTTACTAATTAATTAATTATTTTATTACTTCATTTTTATTTTTCCTTTTCATTTTCTTTTAAAACGTTCTGTGGGCTGGGCCCCTCTGGTCAGTGGCCCGAAGGGGCTAGAGGGCACGGGCGACAGGCGCAAACGACACCCGAATGGGCTCGCGGTTCGCGGGCGCTGGGCGCGGACGCGCGGCAAGCTCCGGCGTGGTCAAAGGGCGAGGCCGCTGCAAGGGACGGCGGGTCGAGCGGTAATGGTGAGCGGCGAGATGAGAGGGCGCTGAGCGCGAGGCGCTGGCCCGAGCGATGCGACGAAAGCGTATACACGACGGCATGGCGCGGTAAAAGACGGTAGAGGAGGCCGGGCGCGTGAACGGCGCCGGCGATGTAAGGAAGGAAGGAGAGAAGGGTCTCACAGGGGAGCTGTAGGGGAAAGGCAGCAGTTTCTAGGAGGTGTCGGGTCGGCGCGACGAGGCGGAGCAGCTCCGCGGCGTGGAGGAGGAAGACGGGACGGTCCACCGACGGGTCGGGAGGCGACGGAAGCGAGAAGGCGCTGGCTGCCCCGACCGGATTTCACGCGGGCGGAGGGTGGAGGAGGCGGACGCCGGTGACGGCGGGCGGCGGCGACGAAGCGACGCTGACGACGGCGCAGCTGCCGGGCGGCGGCGACGGTGATGGGAGTCGGGTGGCGAAAGGCCGGGCTTGTCGGGAGGAGGCGAGGCGGTGAGGCGGCGCCAAGGGGATCAGGTTGGCGACGGCGACGGGAGCGCTGGCGAGGCGACGCTGGTCGCGCATGGGTGAGGCTGAGGCGCCGATTCCCCCCGATCCAGATCGAGGGAGGCAGAGGAGGGGCGAGGGGTGCGTGAGGGGAACGAGTGGGGGTAGTGGGGGGGTGAACCGCTAGGATTCGGCCGCCAGGATAAGGTGGGGCGATGGGCGGTTAGTCGCCTGGCGTTTAGAGGCCACCGGCCACTACCTACTGGGGAGGTTACCTTTTTTTGTAAGTTTTGTTTTCTATTTTATTCTTTTCCTTTTTCTTTATTTTCTTTTCTATTTTTGCTAATTGTTTGGGCACCAAATGAGTTTGGTAAAATATGAGAGCTGGACCACAAATCACAAAGACAATATATCCTACCACCAAAAACTAGTTTGGGGTAAATATCATTTCAGATTTATTTTGTATTACTAAAAGGTTATTAAATAATGTTTTTAGCCACTGTTTGAGGTTGTTTAAGTCACTTATCAAATTTTAATAATGTTGTTTACAATTTTATCATAGTCTCTGACTTATCTAAAATTTATTGAACATTTTAGTTTTAATATTTGAAACTTTTAATGTTTGCTTGATCTTGAATTTGTATTTGAATCGGTTTCGAACTAACACGAGGTTAGCAACAGTAACGGAGGTGACGTGGCATCGTTAACGTGGGATTACTGTAGCTTAATTATCCGGGTGTCACAATTATTTTCAAGAGGAGTGGACTCCGCTCCTCATTCACGAGAAAATGGCTGGTAACCAGGATGCCCAGTCCCATGATCAAAAAGATCAAAGCAAATCAAAATAATTAAACAAAACTCCCCCAGGGCTGTTGCTAGTTGGAGGCACTCATTGTTTCGAGCAAGCCATGGATTGATGCTTGTTGGTGGTGGGGGAGTATAAACTTTTACCATTCTGTTTGGGAACCACCTATAATGTATGTAGCATGGAAGATATCACCATCTCATAGTTGTTATGCTGACAAAGGAAAGTATGCCGCTCAAAATGTTATTCATCTCTATTTTAAAATCGAGCTCGCAACTCTACAAATCCTCGCTTCCTCCTCGCGAAGGTCCTATCTATTTACTTTATGTTGAGTCATCACCTTCTTATTAGAAAGCACTACTGGAGAGCACGCTTATCATTTGCATGCAAGATTATTAGTTTATATTGGGTATGACTTGACTGGATCTCTTTTACCATGAATTACAATGTTTAGTCAGTCCTGATCTTTAAAGGTGCTCGTGATTTATGTTTTATGGCATCGTAAAGGGCTAGCGAGATACCATCTTGTTATATCATATTATGATTGTTTTGAGAAAGTGTTGTCATCCGAGTTTGATTATTATTGCTCGCTAGCTGATTATGCCATTGATATGAGTAAACATGAACCTAAGTGTTATTGTGAATATGGTTACTTCATAATCTTTGCTGAAAACTTGAATGCTGGCTTTACATATTTACAACAACAAGAGCAAACAGAGTTTGTAAAAGTTTTTCTTTATCACTTTCAGTTTATCAACTGAATTGCTTGAGGACAAGCAAAGGTTTAAGCTTGGGGGAGTTGATACGTCTCCAGCGTATCTACTTTTCCAAACACTTTTGCCCTTGTTTTGGACTCTAACTTGCATGATTTGAATGAGACTAATTCGGACTGATGCTGTTTCAGCAGAACTGCCATGGTGTTGTTTATTGTGCAAAAAACAAAAGTTCTCGGAATGACATGAAAATCCACGGAGATAACTTTTGAAAATATAAAAATACTTATGAAGAATCAAGGCCAGGGGCCCACACCGTCCACGCAGGGGGAGCGCCTCCCTGCGGGCGCGCCTGTCTCTCAGGCCCCGATGCTCCACCAACCTCAACTCCAACTCTATATATTCCGCTTCAGAGAGAAAAATCAGAGATAAAGTTTCATCGATTTTACGACACGGAGCCGCCAAGCCTAATCTCTCTCGAGGGCTGATGTGGAGTCTGCTCGGGCTCGTGAGAGGGGATTCGTCATTGCCGTTATCATCAACCATCCTCCATCACCACTTCATGATGCTCACCGCCAGGCGTGAGTAATTCCATCGTAGGCTTGCTGGACGGTGATGGGTTGGATGAGATTTACCATGTAATCAAGTTAGTTTTGTTAGGGCTTGATCCCTAGTATCCACTATGTTCTGAGATTGAGGTTGCTATGACTTAGCTATGCTTAATGCTTGTCACTAGGGCCCGAGTGCCATGATTTCAGATCTGAACCTATTATGTTTTCATGAATATATGTGAGTTCTTGATCCTATCTTGCAAGTCTATAGTCACCTATTATGTGTTATGATCCGACAACCCCGGAGTGGCAATAATTGGGATACTTCTCGGTGATGACCGTAGTTTGAGGAGTTCATGTATTCACTATGTGTCGTGGATTTGTCACGGCAGATGTCCTAGCGTAAGGACTTAGTCGTGGAGCCATCGCTACGGGTTTACTTGTAGGGGTTAAAGCGGACACAAAGACACAAGGGTTTTATACTAGTTCGGCCCCTTCGATGAAGGTAAAGCCTACGTCTAGTTGTGATGGAATTGATGTAGTCTCGATGGCTAGGGAGCAAACAAGCTTCGCTTAGGCTCGAGTTTGTGGTTGTCTGTCTTGAACTGCCGCCGGTCGCCCCTTATATACACGAGTGACGCCTGTCGGTTCAGAGAGTGCCAACCGATTCATACTGTGATCCCGGTTGGTATCTTTCTATTCCTAACTTACAATACAAGTTATACATCAGGCCGGTTTACGCCACAAGCTCTAAACCGACTATAGGCCTTGGGCCTTTCTTCGCTTATACCACTAACGGAGCTAATCCGCCCAAGCTGGCCGGTTTACACCTAGTGGTAATATCCCCAACATTAGGCCCCGATTGATTTGAACTGGTTCATGTCAATCCTTCACAAAGCTTGTATCTTGACATCTTCTTTTGTTTGGTAAACCGCCATGTCGCTGCCGCTTCGTCATCAGAACCGCATGACGCCGTTGCTTCGTCATCAGAACCGCATGACGTATCCTGAAATTTGATCCTTTGTAACGCCTTTCTTTAATAGCAGTCCTCGATCCACGCTGACCTAGCTTTGTCGCTTTATAAATAGGACCGAAGGGTCACTTTTTCCTCCTTCGCTTCCTTTCTTCGCCTTCCTCGCCGCTGCTCTTGGAGCTCCGCCATTGTCTCGACCGCTTCGCCCTAGGCCACCGTGATCGACCAACGCATCGTAACATTGCGGCCTCTCCGCATCTTCTATTCCCGTAAGCTTCTTCCCTTCTTAAATCTGTTCTCAGACTTAGATCTGTTTTTAGGGTTCCAGCTTGCATCGTGTTCTTCGTGCTTTCCTGCTTATCCTTTTAACTTTGAACCATGCTGTGAATCTTGTTCTGTACCAATGGTGACTCCTGCGTATCCGCTGTAGTTTCTCATTTTAATCCCATGGATCTTCTGCATATATATCTGCCTCATGGTCCACTTCTGTTTCTTCTTTACCTTCACAAAATATTTCCTGTTTTCTGAAAACCCGCGTTTGATCCGTAGTAATCATGGGATCTTGTGAAACTTGTTTCTGTAAACTGTCCATAGCTTGAATTATCTCCAAGGCCTAGATTAGGCGGTTCAACTCACCATAGGAAAAGACTGCTAAACCGGCACAGGCATACCATTAGTCCCCTTGTTGGACCGCCAGAGCTCATCATATCACAACAAATCGATGAGTAGACACCGCCTCCGTTTATCATAACTTAGATCAATTACTTTGTAACAAACACGCCTTGAACCGGATCCGCTACCTTTGTAGATCTTATCATGACCAAGCAAGTGTATGAATGCAATCGGGTTTCTTCCCGCTCCGAATCACACCTGAATGAACTGTATCAATTGGCGCTTTAGATGACAAAAATACAGTCCATCGGAGGGTTCCCGGAGAGGAATGTCCTCCCACACCTCAGAAGGGAAGTTGTAGTTTTGCAGATCACCGCCCGGGCTTCAAACCGCCCGGTTCAAAATTTTACCGACGTGTTGCCAATTTTCAGCTCCGCCCTCGTGACATTGGCCCCAACTCCGCTACCAACTTATGCCACTTTCAAGTGCTATCTAAAGCATATCTGCAAGAGGAACCTTCGTTGAACTGCTTAGAGATCTCTTCCATTTGAACCGTCAGACCGAATTTACCAACGGCCCCAATACGTAATTGGGCGGTATGGCTATTCAAAAAGGAAGGAAATCACCTATCCCCACGCCAAACTCCATACTCACCCCAAAGAGTGGAATGCGACTTGGTTTTACTGCAAGGATATTTCTCCCAAGGCGAAAATCCTTTACCTGGCTTTCGCCAGAGCGCTAAGCAATACTCATCCTTTCTCAAAGATTAAGCGCCAAAGAGAGAAGCAAATATGCCCCGAATCGCCCAAGCTCCGAGCCTTTATGGCCAACGGTCCGACCGAATTGATCTTGCACGCTGTGGTTATCTTGGGGCATACCGCCTTTGAGCCGCATTCCGTTTGATGTGTCAAGATATCGGCAGCGCCGAGGACCCACTCCGACACACAAAGCTTGAACTTTCGATGATGAAGTTACGGACTCAAGAAGAAGAATGTGAATGAACCGGAGCACCTCTCGCTCAAACCGGTTTGGCTCTTATCGCACCACCAACACACCACCGCGTAAGTCTCTCGATCGCTTCATCATTAAAACTTGTTATTGCTTCATGTATCTAACATTTAATTATTTCGATCCAGGTGATAATCCGCTTTGGAGCAAGAAACTTTCCCAAGACAAAGCGGATAAAGCCGACGGCAAGCCGCCCCAAACAAAAGTTGTCAAGAAATCAGCCCACAAGAGAAAGACCACCGCTTCATCCGACCCGCTATTGACGATGATGTGGGTAATCCGAACTTGATTCTCTTGGCTTGCTTTTTACACGCCTTATTGATGATGATGCTTGTCGATGATGTCAAGCCAAGAACGCAGGATTTGCCGAGGTAACTATTCTTTCTTCCGATTCAACAAATTTGCCTTCACCAAAATTTCGCCAGCAAACCGAATGTTAACTTTTCTCACCCTCTTGCTTACTTGATCCCAAATTTCTATGAAGACACAAAGAACATGAAGCTCGCCGACAACACGCACAGCTGGCTAGGTAGTTACCTCCGCCAGCTTTACTAAACAGCCCGGTTCGAAGCTACCGACCGAGGTTTCCGACCTTTTATTGCTTTAAATTCCAAAGCGGTTTCTTCCACAACCTCTTAATCCGTCCGACCGATTATCGTTACTTCCCATTCATCCTCCGCTAATCCTCACCACTCACCTACCACTGCTGAAAATAGCCGGTAAGTCAAACCGCCGATGCTTTCGATATCTTCAGAATGGATATGCCTTTTTCCGACTCTTTGTCTCTTCGTAACCAAACCGAAACCCAAAGAAGAAGGCCCGCTGGACAAAACAGCTTGAAGAGGCTGCCGCCTGCATCATGAGAGAGCACCGATCTTGAAAATTTGGCCTCAAGATATTCCTAATGACCTCCGGTTCAAGAGGAGGTTATTCCCAAGAGAGGCCTGTCCATACTTCAACCTCTCACGATCCACCCGCCAAGACTGCTCGGGTTTGAGAAGGCTCGCAGCCCTACTAATACAAAGAAGGCTCACACAACTGTCGAGTCGAGAGATGATGACGATGTGATTATCGGTATGGGCCGCCTGAGCCGGGAATCCAAAGAACCTTAACCCGCATATCGTGAAAGAGGATTCTTCCACTTTGAATAAAGCAAAGTGGGATGTCGAGTTGAAACATATGCCGCTTTTAAGCGCCCAAGACCTTCATTCTCGATATTTGAACCGCTTTACAAAGAGCTATGACTATGAAGCTGGCCCGGTCAAATTAATGAGGGACAAGTTTGAGGTAACACACCCTTTCCTTATCACCAAGATATTAGTCCTTGTAGCCCTAAGGGCCGGTTTGTAATCTTGATCAAACCGACTTGATCATTTTCTTGATCCATTTTGAAATTTACCCAGATAATCACAAGGGCCGGTTTAACTCAGATACTTAAACCGGTACTTCAATAAAAACTGCCTCGATTTAAACATTGGTAGAATCAAATAGTCATTAGCCCCAAGTGCCAAGTTGAATACTTGTATTGAGCTTGGGACTTTGCCATGTAACAGCAAAGATAAAAATTGAAGGTACATTAGCCCCCAAGTGTCAAGCATATAACCGTGTTGTGTGGTTGGGACTTTGACTTGAATTTCTCGGCTGAACGATCATTAATACGCAGCTGAGGTGAAAATCAAATATGATCGGATTGCCGATTTACAAGCTGCTTTGAAAACCCAAAGAGTCAAACAGAGAAGGCCAAGAAAGAATTGACCAAATTTTGACCGCTGCTGAACAAGTGAAGGACAAGATGAAGAAAGAGTAGGCAGTCCGGCCACCGAAAAGGCCAATTTGATCAAACGGGCGTAAAATGTCAAGCTGCCCTTAAACCGTGGTAGATGATCCGACACCAGAAGCGGCAAGTACATTCTATGACCGCAGCAATCTTGGTAAGTCTTTGAACAGTTGTTACCGTTACACCTGTTGTGTCATTGTTCGGTTTGAAATTAACCGCCATCGTTGTAGGCACACGCTGGGGCACCTAGGAAATGATGTGCGGAAGAAATCAAGGTCTGTCTATACCTTGGTAGAACAGTGATACCGAGCCCAGCAAGATCATCACCACAATGTCACATAATAATCCGCGCCTTCTTTGATTCAAGATACTCAACCGCTGTCCATGCTCCCGCCCGGATTGAAGAGGTGAAGAAATCTGCTCGCGAAACCGGAGCTGTCAACGCTTTGATCCGAGCCAAGGCATGGGTACCAGACTTTTGATCCCGTGGAAGCAGACAAGGCTATCCCAAAGTGAAAGAAGATGGCTCGACTTCAAGAAAGAGGACTTACGGGCAATAAACCGCAAGACGCCTACCGGCTTGTCAATTGGTCAAGAAGCCGACTTGGAGCATTACCAAGCACAATACAATGATCAAAACAAGCGATCGCTCGCACCAACCTTTGAAGCGGAAAACTTGATCCTCCAATCCGTAAGCATACTTACGCACCGATATTGAACCGCCCTCTTTGATCCACGAAGAGGCTGTTTTCCAAGCGCTTAATGGGAATCGATCGACCACTCGGGATTTCCAGCCAATGGGTAGGGATGAGGAGGCTGAAGCGGCGAAGATGAAGAACAGTGCTTGAACCAAGAGTCGGGTTAAACATCTGCTAGGGCGGTTTGCCCAGAGAACAATGATCTCATTTGGGCAATCGTGTTGCCTTTGTAATAACTTTAGTTAAAACTTCCTCCTCGATTATGCCTTCGTGCATAAGTGAAACTTTTGTTTGATTCATACCCCGCAACTGTAAAGTTGAACCTCGTGGCGGTGATACCGCCACCGGTTTATGGTATTCAATATATATATATATATATATATATATATATATATATATCGAAAATCAATAAGTATTTGATACAAATACCGCCAGATTTGGCATGAAGTCGGGCGAGCTAAACTTGAAGCGGAGGCCTTAAAAACTATGACCGCCTAGGGAGATAATAACTCCTATATAAACCGTGGCCGAATCAAGACAAACCCCTTGTTATTCCATGATGATGAACAGAAGGAGGTAAACCGGCAGATAAAACTCGTGTAATACTAAATCGTCCCGCCGCTTTGTAATCGATAGCTTGAACCGATAAAAATATTTGTCGGGTTTTAAAAACGCAACAACAAAAAATCGAATACCAATTATGTGAAAATATGGCAACAAAGGCAATAACTTTTGCAAAAGAAAAGCTTCATGGAGCTGGTCGATGGCATTACCATGGTCGACGCAACCAAGCCCCCGGCGAAGCGATGGTGCCACCGCCGTGTCCCTCAAAGACTCTTGGCGAGTACGCCGCCAAGTGGCATGACATTGGTTCTGGTTCACCAAGCCCCCAAATGACTCGCGCCCTATTGGTCGACTCAAGAGGCGTGACTGTTCAGACGTGACCGTGTCCCCAATGATCCGTGGCTTTCGCTTATCAAGAGGTGTTGCATTGGTTCGACACCACCAAGCCCCCAAGTGATAAGAATAAATTTCAAGGGTAAACCGAGACCGCTTTAAAAATGTAAGCACTCCATGTAACCACGCATGATAAGAAAGACAGAGACCCCGCTTAGCTAAGGCTCTGCTTTATTATATCAAGATAATATATACATTGTCATGATATGTATATAAACCGAGCCGATGACTCAAGTGTAGTAAGGTCAAGATGAGCTATATTCCACGGCTCGTTGGTCTCCTCCTCCGATGTACGTGAGTCTTGATGCTCTCAATATCAATCGATAGTATGATCCGCTGTGTAGATTCTGCCGACCACAAAAGGTCCTTCCCAAGGTGGGGATAACTTGTGCATATCTGTTCGGTCTTGATGAGACGAAGCACCAAATCGCCTTCTTGAAAGGCTCGTTCTAACCCGCGATCGTGATAACGATTTAAGATCTTGCCGGTAAATCGCCGAACGAGCTGCTGCCATATCACGCCCTCATCCAATAGGTCCAAAGCGCCCCGTCGCGCCATCTCGCTGTCCGCTTCAACATAAGCCGCTACACGGGCGTAATCGTGCCGATATCATCGGGGAGAACGGCCTCGCCCGTAGACCATGAAAACGGTGTATACCCGTGGACCGTTAGGCGAGTATTGATACTCCATAGCACCGATGGTAGCTCTTCAACCCAGCACCCCGGTGTTCTCTCAGAACGGAACCGTAAGTCGGGTTTGATGCCTCGAAGATCTCTTGATTGGCTCGCTCGCCGCCTGCTGGACCGGGGTGAGCCATCAAGACACGCTGTCGGATGTGCTCGCTCACAAAATTCTTTCATAGCACCCTTGGATAAATTAGTACCATTATCGAATGATACCGCGCGGAAAGCCAAACCGAAAATCACCTTTTGATGAACTACACCGCTGTTGCCGCATCACACTTGGCCGACAGTTCCGCTCAACCCATTTGGTGAATTTGTCCACCGCCACCAACAGTGGGTCTTCTTGTCCTGGATCGCTTAAAGGGTCCAACCATATCCAGCCCCCAAGTCGCAAACGGCCATGTTATTGGGATCATCCTCAATTTGTGCCGCACATGAGCACGCCTAGAAAATTCTCGACATCCATCACACCGCTTAACCAAGTCCTCCGTGATCAAGATGGGCGTTAACCAAGAAAACTGCGTGACGAACGCCGCCACTGTGGATTTTGAACCGGCGTGATGTCCACAATCCCTTCATGGATTTCTTAAAATTTCACAGCCTTCCTCGGGGAAACACAGTTGAAACGCCTCGACATAATCGCAATGATGCAACTCACCATTAAGAATCGCCATCGATTTGGAGCGCGGATTATCCGTCCGCCGTAACCTCATCTTCCGCAACTCCTCGAGTCATATACGCAAGGAAAGGAATCGCCCAATCCGAATAGCATGTAACGCTGCCACCAATCGAGCCTCCGGATCAGAATAGCCAAATCGCTTCACCAGGAGCCGGACCGACGGGTTGTGCAAGACGCCCAAAAGACATTAGGCGGACCGGTTTACGCCGAGAACCCAACCGCTTAAAGCGCTCGCCGCCGTTCTTCCGCAATCCACATGATCTACTTGGTAGCCCTTGAAGCAACCTCGCGATATTATCCACTTTCGACGATATGCGGCCATGAGCGGTCCTTAGAATCCCAAGTGCCGATACTTGCCGAGCCACCGTGTCCGAGTCACCAAAGCACTTAACCCGCTTAAGTTCATCTCCTTAGCTATCCGGAGACCATGTAGCAAGGCTTCAGACTCAGCTGCATTATTAGTACAAGGAACATTAAACGGAGAACATAACAAAACTTATCACCGTGGGGAAGTTAAACGACTCCAGCCCCGAGCCTTCCAACCGCCTCGATCCGCCAAAATGAATAGTCCAATACGTGATCCGCTTTCCTCTTGCGCTTGTAACTCCGCCCAACCGTTAATGAAATCAACAAGTGCTTGTGACTTCACCGCCGCGCGTGGTATATATTTTAGTCCATGCGCCCAAGCTCGATGGCCCATTTTGCAATCCGCCGCCGCTTCCGGTTGCTCAGATGATATCACCCAAAGGAGCTGAACTAACCATCGTGATAGGGTGCCTTGGAAATATTGCTTCGCCCGACCGCCATAAAAACACCATAGACTAGCTTCGCCAATGCGGTATCTTTGCTTGACTCGATAAGCACCTCATCGATATAATAAACCGCCGCTGAACCGATACTCCTTGCTCGCCTCCTTGCGCCTACCACAATGGCCACGCCATCGCCGAGCATTGGCTGCCACATATAACAACAAAGGGTTCCTTGTCAACCGAGCCGCAAGAACAAAGCGGGTTGGCCATTGCCGCTTTAGATCCTCAAATGCTTCGTCAAGAACCGACCTGCATTTAAATTATCTGCCTTCCTCAAAGATTCGTATAAGGATGGCCTTCTCCAAGGCGGCCGATAAACCGCTCAACGCAGCGATCCCGCCCGCCAGACGCTGAACATCATTGATACACTTCGTTTAGCCAAGGAAGTAATAGCTTTAATTTTCTCCGGATTAGCCTCAATTCTCTATTAGACACCGTAAACCCCAATAACTTGCTCGCCGAACACCAAAACACACTTGGCCGGATTACATCATCTTATAAATGCGCAAGTTGTCAAAGGTTTCTTCAAATCTTCCACCGTTGTCTCCTTTTGTCTTGATTTCACCACAATATCATCCACATAAGCATGTACATTGCGGCCGATCCGTGCATGCAGCAATTTCAGCACACACCTCCGATAAGTAGCTCGGGCGCTTTTGAGCCCAAAAGGCATAGATACATAGCGTAAGGCTCCAAAGGGAGTGATAAACGCCGTCTTCTCCTGGTCCTTAATCGCCATTTTGATCCGATGATATCCAGAGTACGATCCAAAAACTTAAACGCCACATCCTCGCCGTAGCATCAATAACTGATCAATGCGGGAGGGCAAAAGGATCTCGCCGACAAGCTTTGTTAAGATCTCGTAGTCCACACACATACGCCAAAGCCATTTTTCTTAAGGACCAGCACCGGATTAGCAAGCCACTCGATGAAATACTCAATGATAAAACCAGCCGCCAAAAGCCCTGCTATTTCTCTCAATGGCTTTGCGCTTTTCTTCGTTAAACCGGCGGAGGAACTATTTCACCGGTTTATACTTAGGATCCACATTATGTGTGCTCACGAAGTTCCCTCGGACACCGCATGTCGACGGCTTCCATGCAAAGATATCCCGGTTCTCACGGATGAACTCGATGAGCGACTTTCCTATTTGGGATCCAGTTGGCAATCGATGCTGAACTACTTGGACGAATCGCCCGCACAAAGTCAACAAGCTTGGTCTCACCGCCGATTTAAACTTCAGATCCGATTCATGCTCGTAGTTGGCTTCTTCAAAGGGGTCATATCTCACGGATCAACATTGTCCTTATAGAACTTCAACTCCTCCGTGGCATGCATCACCGATAAGCTGGATCGCCTTCCTCACATTCCAAAGCAACTCGGCGGCTTCCATGCACCATTATCGCCTTTGTAACCCGCATTTTGAGGTGCAAGTAGATATAACAAGGTCGTGCCATGAACTTAGCATAAGCCGCCGCCCAAACAAGGCATGATATGGACTCCGGATTTTCACCACTTCAAAAGTTAGCTTTTCGCATCGAATCGTGTTTCGCTCCAAAAGCCACATCCAGGCTATCTTACCAACAGATAAGCAGATTTGCTCGGTACTACACCGTGGAACACCGTATTGACGGTCTCGAGATCCTTGTCTGTGAGACCCATGCGACGGAAAGTTTCATAGTATAATATATTAATACCGCTTCCTCCATCCATAAGCACCTTAGTGAACTTATAGCCCCCACCCGAGGGTCTACCACCAATGCCACCGACCCGGATTATCAACCCGGGGATGGTCCTCTCGCCCACACGATAGGCTGCTCGACCAACAGAATACCGCGCAAAGCCGGTTCAACAGAGTTTATCGCCTGCTTGTGAAGCTTCCGTCTCGCTTGTCCAAACCGGTCGTGAAAACATGATATCGCCCATTATTCAACCGCTGGTTGGCTCGATAACTCGACCGTTGTTGCTGCTGTTGCCACCCCGATTATTCTCGACTATTGTGATTGCCTTGATTAAGCCCTCGAACCGAAGCTCCATCCCGACCCGCCCATGGAAACCGGAGCTCGAACCGCCACCGACCCGGTCATACCGAAAGCATTGGAGTTTTTGAACTCCTGCATAATATAACAGTTTTTCCAGAGATGGTTCGATGGGGACTCTTCGCCCCGTGCTTGGGGCAAGGTTGATTCAACAAGTAATTCAAACGGCTTGTATTAGGATTTTGACCCCGATTCGCTTTGCCTCTCTACCGCTGGCCTCTCTCCGCGCGATTAGTGTTGGCTACGAACCGGGTTGCCATCGCCTTGTGCTTACCCCCGCTTCCATGACCCGCCGGTTTGTATTGCTGCCCTTGAGTTGCCGTTTTTCTTTCCCTTCCTCGCTTCGTCATCATCGCTTCAGATCCTTGGTACCGTCCGAATCGGCATATTTTACCAAAGCGACCATGAGGATTCCCATATCATTGCGTAACCGCTTATACGCCCCAATTTTAATTTCAAAGGCTCAAACCGCAGCTGTTTTCTAATGTTAAGATCGCCGAGTCAGCGCTGATCCGTCAAGAGTGCAAAATCTCGACACACGGCGCACTCCAACGGGTTGTTGACTTCTTCCTCCCGGACGCAAGCCGCCAGTGTCTACTATGGATTTGGGTTGCTTACACGCATCCTTGAAGTTCGATAAACCGGCCCGCAATCGGGCCCATGAACTGATAGAATTGGGCGGTAAGTTTCAACTAAGCACGGCCGTGCCCTCCAAAGATCATGGTGAAGTACTTTGCACATGCGGTTTCATCAACATCTAACATCTCCATGGCCATCTCATAACTTTCAACCCACGCTCAGGGACAGATCTGCGGTGTAATTCGGCACCTTGCGTGGCCCTTAAAATCTTTAGGCGCGCACGCATTACATGCGTAAAGCGGGATTAAACAGGCACCCCCAAAGCGGATGCGACTCGGTCCGCGAAGGTGGTAGGGCTAACCGGTGTGTCGACCCGATCATCCTCAGGTCGCTAACTCGCCTCCTCGCGTTCGGCCCGATCCACTACCTCCGAGCATCACGAATGCCGCCCATCTGGTGATTGCCTCGGCCGCTTCACGGTCCCGCTGCTTGATATGGCCGGTTCATCCATACGCCGCAGAGTTCGCTTGACGGGTGTAGAGTGAATCCGATCACGGCCGATGAATACGCTCGCCGATCGCGCAGTCCGAGAAGCTCCTTAACCCGTGTGTCTCCACCGCCAGGGGAATCTCCTTCGATCGATCGCCTCCAATCGCAGCCGCTGCAACAAGGTTGTCCATAGGATTAGAATAATGACCGGGGTGTTCAGATCGCGAGGAATCACTATGTTCTCGCGGAGGCTCCATCAGCGCGTTGACCATCGCCCCGCCTCCCGGTGCTTCAATCCGGTTTACCTCCTCGCGCCGTGGCGGGTTATCGGGCCCGCCCGGTCCGAAAGAGATTTCGATCAAATCCTCGATGGCAGCGCGATCTATACTTCCGCTTCAACACCTCCCGCGACGCACTCGTCAAGCATGAGTTTGTAAGCTTGTGCGTTTAAAGCGTTTCGCTCGCGCTATACGCCTCTTTCTCGACGCTAGATCCGCTTTGGCTTGCGGATCGCTTTTCACCTTTGCAATTTCTGCGTTATGAGCTTCGATCCGCCGGGTTGTCCTCCGCCATAAGCGCCGCTAGTGCATCAAACAGATCCGACAGAACTTGAACCGGCGGGCGACCGCCTCCTCGTCTCGCTATCTGCCGCGCTAAACCGAAAGCATCGCCGCGCGTTGAAGAGTGGTTCGCTGCTCGCGCATCGCCATGAATACTCCAACCCGTTTAACCGGCTTGGGGGTCCGGAATATCGCCACCGCTTGAACAGCCCTCGATCATATCGCCTCGCACCTGGTACAATGACTCGGTCTCCCGTTGAAGATTCATCGCCGTAATAAATGACGGTCTCACTATCAGAAATTCAACCGCGCCGCATTTCCTCCATGGGTGACTCCAACGAAGACATGCTTCACGCTGGTTTAACCTAGGCAGGTCGCGACGCCGAGCCGCCTCGATGAGGTCGGTGGAGATGTCCGCCAGCCCAGCTCCCGATCTTGCCGATGAAAACGTATATGCGCCAAGGGATCCGCATCCATACTGATTGAATCGCCTCGACCCCATCCGCGCTGCCGATAGATCCGCCGCGACGACTCTTGGTCATCCGCCCACGACGTAGCCTTCGAGTCCTTTGAGCTTGCTCCTCCAAGATCGCCAAACCATCGCGGCGATAGCCCCACGGTGGGCGCCAACCGTCGGGGATTTGTCACGCAGATGTCCTAGCGTAAGGACTTAGTCGTGGAGCCATCGCCACGGGTTTACTTGCAGGGGTTAAAGCGACACAAAGACACAAGGGTTTTATACTAGTTCGCCCTTCGATGAAGGTAAAGCCTACGCCTAGTTGTGATGGAATTGATGTAGTCTCGATGGCTAGGAGCAAACAAGCTTCGCTTAGGCTCGAAGTTTGTGGTTGTTCTGTCTTGAACTGCCGCCGTCGCCCCTTATATACACGAGTGACGCCCGTCGGTTCGTAGAGTCCCAACCGATTCATACTCGTATCCCGGTTGGTATCTCTCTATTCCTAACTTACAATACAAGTTATACATCAGGCCGGTTTACGGCTACAAGCTCTAAACCGACTATAGGCCTTGGGCCTTTCTCTGCTTATACCACTAACGGAGCTAATCCGGCCCAAGCTGGCCGGTTTATACCTAGTGGTAATATCCCCAACACTATGTGCTAATGCTTTGTTCCGGTTCTCTATTAAAAGGAGGCCTTAATATCCCTTAGTTTCCATTAGGACCCCGCTGCCACGGGAGGGTAGGACAAAAGATGTCATACAAGTTCTTTTCCATAAGCACGTATGACTATATTCGGAATACATGCCTACATTACATTGATGAACTAGAGCTAGTTCTGTGTCACCCTATGTTATAGCTATTACATGAGGAATCGCATCCGACATAATTATCCATCACTGATCCAATGCCTATGAGCTTTTCACATATTGTGCTTTGCTTATTTACTTTTCCGTTGCTACTCTTACAACTACTACAAAACCGCTATCGTTACTTTTGCCCTATTACCGTTACTTCCTGTGACGCCCGGATAATTAAGCTACAGTAACCCTCTCCTAATGATGCCATGTCACCACGATCACGGTTGTTAACCTCGCGATGATTCGAAACCATTTCAAAATTCAAATTCAAATTAATGTCAACATTAAAAGTTTTCAAAAGTTAAATAAAAATGTTCGGGAGGTGCCATAATTTGCATATGTAAATATGGTGCAATAAACACATTTTTATAAAATGCCTAGATATTTTATAGTGGATAAAAATAACAAAACAATTAAATAAAAAGAAAAGGTAACCTAACTAAACAAAAAAAGACAAAAGCCTGCCCCTCCCTCCCATTAGGCTCGCCCACCGCCATCGGCCAACCAGCCGGGCCGACCACGCTTACTAACCGCCAGCCCACCCCACTCACCTTATCCCCCACCCATCAAACCCTAACCCCATCGCCCCCCGATCCCCCACTCGCACTCCACTGCTCCACTCTCCTCTCGCTTCTTCTCGATCCGATCGGGCAACCCCGATCCCATCGCCCGACGCCACCGACGGATCGCTGTCACGGAGCCGCCACCGGACAAGACTCTGGCCATCGCTGCAGGCCACCACCACCACTGAAGGCCCGCCGCTGCCGCCGGATCGACCGCCTTCTTGCCGGCCTCGTGTCTCGCCCTCCTCCCCGAGCTCAGAGGACGTCGGTGCTGCCGCGCCGACGCCAACCGCCGCTGCTTGGGACCGCTGCCCTCATCCCTACCTCACCGGACGGCTCGACCTCCTCGGCTTCACCGAGCCTCCACGAGCTCCGCCAGAGCCTCCGACGACCCCCACCTCCTCCTCAATCTCGTTGTCGATCCACCGTCCGCTGCCCTCCCGCTGCCGCGTTCGTGCCTCGCCTCGCAGATGACTCTGCTGTGCCCTCGCGCGCGCGACGTCTGCCGAGGCGCGCTCGCTGCTGCTGCACCATGTCGCTGCCACCGCCACTGCCACCGCTTGGCTCCCTGGCCCCACCACAGCCTAACGCCGCCTCGCCGCCTAACGCCACGGCCACGACGCCTTGCGCCCACTAGTTCAAGGGCGCCAAACGGGCACCTCACGCGCCCGCTAACTCGCCTGTTAGGCCCTCGTGTTTATGAAAGATGGGTCCCATGCCCAAAAATAAAACATAAAAATAAATTAAATAAATAAATATTGCTAAATTAATTAATTAATTAATTAATTAGCTAGTAAGTTAATTAGATAACTTAATTAACTCGCTTAATAACCTAACCAACCAGATTAGTTAATCAAGTGTTGTTTAGTAAAACATGTATCAATGACACATGGGTCCATCGACCATTAAACCACGACCGATAACCCAATAATGACATTCGTCCCATGGGCCCCTTCGACTAATCAACGGTCCACCAAACGCCGATCGACATTTGACCGGGCCCCACTGCCGCCCCCTTAGACACAACTGCACACTTCGTACCCATAGCATTTAAATACAAATTTAATTTCGAATTAAATTAAATCATGAAATTAAAAATCATTTTAAATCTCTAAATTTTAATATAAAATAAACCGTAACTCGGATTAAAATAATTTATACATGAAAGTTGCTCGTAACGACGAGACGAATCCGTATACGCAGCTCGCTCGTCTCGCCACGCCCATAGCATAGCAACTCGCAACTTTCCTCCGCCTTCGCTTAAAAACGCTAAACACCGGGATACTTTCCGATGTTTCCCCTTCGCCGGTACCACCCATCGCCGTTAGGGCACACCTAGCACCGCCAGACCATGTTACGCTTTGTGATGCTTTGATTGCTCATTATTTATTGTGTTCCTCCGCTATTTCTTTCCTAGACCCCGTGACGATGTTGATGCCCCGTGGTCGACTACGCCACCGACGACCCTCCTTGTCTCGAAAGCAACCGTGCAAGCCCCCTTGATCACCAGATATCGCCTATTCTTCTCTATACCGCTTGCATTAGAGTAGTGTAGCATGTTACCGCTTGATTACTCCTATTCTGCTGTATAGCCCGTCATTGTTGCTACAATCATTGATACCTTACCCGCAGTCCTAAATGCTTAGTATAGGATGCTAGTTTATCATCATTGGCCCTACATTCGTGTCACCGCCTTGCTATATTATTGGGCCGTGATCACTGGAGGTGATCACGGTATATACTATACATACATACATACTATACAGATGGCGACTAAAGTCGGGTCAACTCGAGGAGTACCCGCAAGTGATTCTCGATGAGGGGGCCGAAAGGACAGTGGCTCCATCCCGTAGAGGTGGGCCCGGGTTCCCGACGGCCCCGATCGTTACTTTAGAAGCGAGCGACAGGCAGGTTGAGACCACCTAGGAGACAGGTGGGCTCGCCCCTGCTCGGCGCTCATGGATACTTAACACGCTTAACGAGATCTTGGTATTTGATCCGAGTCCGCCATTTGGTCTATACGCACTAACCATCTACGCGGAGTAGTTATGGGTATCCCGACGTCGTGGTATCACCAAGCCTTCTTGACGCCAAGAATCGAAGGGCGCTACCGGATTGGAACGTAAGCTCGCGCTTGTATTAGGGGCTAGTTCGCTTCCGGCCGCCCACGCAACGCAGTGTGTGTGCTCAGGCGATGGGCCTGCACTGCCGCTTAGGTTTAGACCGGCGGTCGACCTCTCTCACAGCCTAGGTGGGCTGCGACGTGTTGATCTTCCGAGGCCGGCATGACCCAGAAAGTGTGTCCGCCAAATGGGATCAAGCGGTTGGGTTATGTGGTGCACCCGCAGGAAGTTAATCTATTCAATAGCCGTGATCTTCGGTAATGTGACTACTTGGAGTTGTACCGACCTTATGACAACTAGAACTGGATACTTAATAAAACACACCCTTCCAAGTTCCACAGATAACCCGGTGATCGCTTCCACTGGGCGACGAGGGAGGATCGCGGTAGGATTATACTATGCGATGCTACCGAGATGCTACTAGAGATGCTACTTGAGATGCTTCTTGGCGATGCTACTTGGAGGACTTCACCTACTCTCTTCTACCGCAGAAGACGGAGGCTGCTGTGGTTTAGTCTTCGATAGGATTAGCTATCCCCTCTTATTCGCTTTCTCGCAGCTCACCCACTCATATGGCCTCCTTACACATATACCCATGCATATGTAGTGTAGTTCCTTGCTTGCAGTACTTTGGATGAGTACTCACGGTTGCTTTCTCCCCTTTTCCCCTTTTCCTTCTTTTCTCGTTGTCGCAACCAGATGTCGGAGTCCAGAGCGACGCCACCGCCGATGACGACTACTATATCGAGGTGCCTATTACTACATGCAGCCACCGACGACGACTCAAGAGTAGTTTAGAGGATCCTGCAGGAGGCCGGGCGCTTCTTCGATCTGATCCCGCTTTGTGCTAGCCTTCTTAAGGCAAACTTGTTTAACTTATGTCCGTATCAGATATTGTTGCTTCCACGACTGCCTATGATCGAGCACTTGTATTCGAGCCCTCGAGGCCCCTCGCTTGTATTATGATGCTTGTATGACTTATTTATGTTTTTAGAGTTGTGTTTTGATATCTTCCCGTGAGTCCTCGATCTTGATCGCACACGCTTATGCGCATGATTAGTGTACGATTGAATCGGGGCGCACACTTCCATACTACTTTGCTACTAAATACTTTGTCAGCAGATACTAAGTTATCCGTGTGGTTGAATTGACAACTCAATTGCTAATACTTGAGAATATTCTTTGGCTCCCTTGTGTCGAATCAATAAATTTGGGTTGAATACTCTACCATCGAAAGCTGTTGCGATCCCCTATACTTGTGGTTATCAGAGGCATAGGAAGGGAACGACACGGAGCCAGGGAATACTCGGTAGTTGTTTCCCACGTGGAGGAGTACGAGGGTTTACTGGTTCGTCTGCCGTCCCTGGAGAATAATAGTAGGTGTGGGTGAGTAGAGCGATGGCTAGGCCAGCAATGGGACTACGGTGGGGCCGTGGAGGCTCATGTGGCAAGATAGCCGTCATGGAGGAGGGAGCAGCAGCATCCGCCGGCGCTTGTTTGAGAGGCTGGAGCATGAAGAGCAGAGATTGAAGAAGCACGGCAGCCGTTGGATGGACATCCAAAGATTCATCGCTCGTGTGTTGACTAAGTTGACAGTATGCTATGCAAAGGCCAACCTTTTTTATGAAAGCATATGCGTCAAGCTATAGTAGGTGCACAAGTCAGCCTCAAATATGTGGAAAAAGCATACAACCCATCTTCCATTATTTCTAATAATGTACAACCCATTTGCTAGTTCTTAAGACTTTTTTTGGAGCCTATCTTCTTGTTGTTAGCATTACACCCCATATTGTGGCCACGGTTAAAAAGTATACGAAATTTTGCATATTTCGGTGCAGTCAACTGTTTTTAATCTAGAAATATTGATTCACATTCAAACTATTTTGAAAAATAATTTATATAAATATAAAATCCAAATAGTTGTCCACGCATAAAAATCAATGGAATTTAATATCTTGTAATGAAAAAAATTGAAACTAATTCCCGGTTTGATGTGTTTTAAAAATGTACGGCCCATTTCTCGGCAAACCGAATGAAACTCTCCTCGTCTTGAAAGATTTGCACAAGCAATGATAAAGCAAGTAGGCCTTGTTTGGGTATTTCTTTAAAAAAATAGAACTGGGCTAGCCATTTTCAGCAAGAAAAAAACACAACTGGGCCCATGATGTGGTAAACATAAATAAAACCATGGCTAGACGGGCCACAGCCCCCGCACAGCCCCATTGTAACCCTGATTCATCGCTAAAACTAGTATAAATAACAACTGCTCATTCGTTAAAAAAAACTGCGCGACATGCTGGGTCCCTGGTGTCAGCCGCTCGTAGTGTAATTCTCTCGTTTTTTACTACGTTGGCAATGGCATGAGCCCCAGATGTCCAACCATTAGGAGGAACCATATTTTTGGGCTTGTAATATAGAGGCACTTGCTTGCAGCATCGCCATGACGCTGTGGGTCCCTTACCGCATCCTCTCCATGTACAGTCATCTCCTTGTTCCTCTCAGTTGTTGACGACGTTGACAACACAAGAGGGCGGCGCACCGCGCACGGCGAGCAAACCAAGGCCGCCAGACGGAGGACGACGGCGAGGCCTCGGACGAAACGAACAGGAGCCATGGAAGATGCACCGGTCTAGTCGCAGGCGGAGGAGAGTACAAGGGTTGACTGGTTCGGGTGCGGGTGCGTGTTGGGGCTGACGTCACCGGAGAATAACAGGACATGTGGGGGAATAGAGGTAGGGACTGGCCAACGTTGGAGGGTACGTACGGTAGGGCAGCGGAGGCGCAGCCAGCCATGGGAGGCGGGAGAAGGCGGAGCAAACGGGGTGGTTTTGTTTGGGTGGTTGGAGGAAGAAGAAGACAAGAGATAGAAGATACACGACAGATGTTGGATGTCAATCCAATGGCTGGTAGGCAGAATCGTTTGATGATTGGATAGTAAGTCGACACCACCTAGGATAGGCTATTTCCTCGCGGGTCCTAAATGTCAGAATCCAAATCTTGTTGGGGAACGTAGTAATTTCAAAAAATTTCCTACGCACACGCAAGATCATGGTGATGTATAGCAACGAGAGGGGAGAGTGTTGTCCACATACCCTTGTAGACCCGAAGCGGAAGCGATCACAACGTAGAGGAAGTAGTCGACGCTCTCCTCGCGATCCGACCGATCCCGGCGCCACATTCGACGCCCAGTTCTTGACACACGACAGCTCGATGACGCCCTCAGACCGATCCAGCCGAAAGTGTCGAGGGAGAGTTCCACAAGACGACGGCGCAGGACGATCTTGATGTTTCACCGGCGCAGGCTTCGCTTAAGCTTCGACGGATATCCGAGGTGGAATATGGTGGAGGGGGCACCGCACACGGCTAAGGAACGATCTCACGATCAACTTGTGTGTTCTAAGGTGCCCCCTGCCCTCAGATATAAAGGAGCAAGGGGAGGGGTCGGCGGCCAAGGGAGGCGCTACCGGGAGTCCTACTCCTCCGGGAGTAGGATTCCCCAATCCTAGTTGGACTAGGATTCCTGAGGGGAAAGAGAGAGAGGGGGGCGCCCTTCTCCTAGTCCTAGTAGGACTAGGGAAGGGGGAGGCGCCACCACCAGGGCTGGCCCTTTCTCCTTTCCACTAAGGCCCATCGAGGCCCATTTACCTCCCGGGGTTCCGTAACCTCCCTGCATTCCGAGAATTCCGCCGCCCGGAACCATTCAACTCCAAACATAGGCTTCCAATATATTAATCTTTATGTCTCGACCATTCCGAGACTCCTCGTCATGTCCGTGATCACATCCGGGACTCAACTTCTTCGGTACATCAAAATACATAAACTCATAATAACCGCCATCGAAACCTTGCGTGCGGACCCTACGGTTCGAGAACAATGTAGACATGACCTAGAACTATTCACGGTCAATAACCAACAGCGGACCTGGATGCCCATATTGGTTCCTACATATTCTACGAAGATCTTTGTCGGTCGATCAAGATAACAACATACGCTGTTCCCTTTGTCATTGGTATGTTACTTGCCCGAGATTCGATCGCTTGGTATCCAATACCTAGTTCAATCTCGCTACGCAAGTCTCTTTACTCGCTCCGTAATACATCATCTCACAACTAACTCATTAGTTGTAGTGCTTGCAAGGCTTCAGTGATGTGCATTACCGAGAGGGCCCAGAGATACCTCTCCGACAATCGGAGTGACAAAACCTAATCTCAAATACGCCAACCCAACATTTGCCTTTGGAGACACCTGTAGTACTCCTTTATAATCACCCAGCACGCTAGACGCTTGGTAGCACCCAAAGTGTTCCTCCGTAAACGGAGTTGCATAATCTCATAGTTACAGAACATGTATATGTCATGGATAAAAGCAAAGAGCAACATACTAAACGATCGTGTGCTAAGCTAAGGAATGGGTCATGTCAATCGATCATTCTACTAATGATGTGACCTCATTAATCAAATAACAACTCCTTTGTTCATGGTTAGGAAACATAACCATCTTTGATTAACAAGCTAGTCTAGTAGAGGCATACTAGTGACATGTTGTTTTGTCTATGCATTCACACATGTATCATGTTTCCGGTTAATACCATTCTAGCATGAATGATAAACATTTATCATGAAATAAGGAAATAAATAATAACTTTATTATTGCCTCTAGGGCATATTTCCTTCAAATCTGTCACGGTCATGCAGACTTTCCTAAGAAAATTTACAGCCCATTTGATGTGCTAGTTCGAAATAAGTTTGTGGGTGCTGGTGGGGGCTAATCACTTGGCTTCAGAATGCACAAAGAGCTCAAGCAGCCAAGCGAGAGTGATGTTATTTCCCTTGGTTGGGATTTGTTACAATATTTCACTCTAAATTAAACGAATGGCAAGCCATTTGCCTTGTTTCAAAGAAAATATGATAGTCACAGCTGAGTTGAAAAGGGTAGGAACATCTAACTCCAGCTTACAAGCTATACAGAAGCACGAGGGTTAATTGTTCATCGTGTTTACAAAAACCAGGTTGAAAAGGGCAACAACATCTAACTCCAAAGACTGCTTTCGCAATCACAACCAAATGGATCGGTCAGTCCATAGGATGAACATCCCGGTCGTAAAATTTATCGGATTATGACCATAATATGTTGTAAATAGAAGCCCGTCATGTTCAGAAGCTCTTTTTCCCACCAAACTCCTTTTTACTCTTCTACATACCCATCCGTCAAAATCATGCTCACGATAAACTTAAGCCCGATGGACAACAAGAACCTCAAGATTCAAGCAGAAGAATGTGGCAAATCTAGTGTTTGCACGGTTGGCTACATATCGCTCTAGCGTTATTGTCTTCAATCGAATCTCATGAGAAGTGAGAAAATCCCGATGCTTACTTAATCCATCGATTTGTTATAACTTTCTTACCCCGCCCTGTTGCCTAAATAGACATGAAGATTGAAAATGCTTAAGGTCTAAAAAGAGTGTCGAAAGAGCAACAAATGAACGGTTAATTCTAGTACACTATATGTGGGCTTCCAATGTGAGTGAAATTATCACCTTTATATACAACTTCTCCAGACATGGAAAGCATTGCAGCAAGCCAATAATCTTGTTCAGATCAAAACTATTCATTTGGATATATAAGATCTTGACAGAATCCAGCACCATTGATAGGCCATCCATTGAGCACAGAGATCATGTATTACACCCAAGGTCTCTAGTTTAGGCGCAGAGAGGACGGTTATTTGCAACGGTGAATAACTAGAATCAAGGATCAACCTTTGAAGTGAAGGGGCATCTTGGATGATGAGCTACCTTCCGTCAAAAGAAATTCCAATTTACAAGGTTAGGCGACTTTTATTTGGAGACAACCGATTCTAACTATGAAAACAGCACCAAGCACTCCAGTAAGGTGACAACTGGAGTGGATGATGTCAGGCAATGAGGCCTCCGATATACGAGCCCGCACAAGTGAAAGTTTCTTGAGAAATGGGAGTTGAAGGTTTAGTACCAGATTGTCTGGTAGGTAGCACAGCGCAAAGGTGGCAGTGTGGAGGGAGGAGGAAAACCGCGAGATGGACATCGGTGCTGAGGGCACAAGTTCATGGCTTCGGTATGTGGTATGTGATTTCCAGGGGAATAGTAGAACTCAAGCAGCTGTAATTCTGTTAATTCAGGGGATTTCAGCCAGGCGTCCACCATGCAGGGCATGGTATGCTTACTCAGGTAGCATGACGGGATGCAGAGGCTTTGAACGGAGCCCTGGTGGGAGGAGATGATGGCTTTGGGAATTTCAAAATCATTGAAGAGAGATAGATGACAACAGTCGAGATTAAGGGGCACGGCGCGCCATAGAGGGCGCCACCGAATTGAGAGGACTTGGGTGCGGCAGCAATCCTTGGTGGGGAGAAGAGAGATGATCTCTGCAAGGACGGCGTCCGGTGGATCGCTGATGCGGTCCACCCAAGATTCTACAGGTTCCTGGGATCCGGTGGGGGCGGGGTTGCCGCTTCTCCCCGTGCTGCCGGGTGCGGGGTCTACAACAGGCGTCGCTACTGGCGGGAGCGTCATCTTCTTGGCGCTGGGGTCTGCCGACTCCATTTTCCTTGAGGGCGTCATGTCGCGCTCACGGATTTGAGCAGAGTAACGAATGACGAGCCTAGTTGTAGTGCGAGTGAATAAGAAGGGGAGCTGTGGTTTTTCTGTAGTGGTGAGGAAGAAGGGGAGCTGAGGTTTTCTGTAGGAGTGAGGTGAGGAATTTGGGGGTACGAGTGGAGCGAGCTGACGTGAGGTCGGTTGGAGCAAGGTGGAAGAAGAGCACCCAGGTTTTTTTGGGGGGCGGTGTGCTGGGTGTGGGTAGCGCCTCTCATTCAGTAAATATACGGGCTTTTCAATTGATTTTACTATTTACTAGTGTGGATGGGCTGTTTCGCCTAGGGCCCAGAGAAACAATTACTACTAGTACAAAGGAGACACTCTACAGCCTACCCGTAAAAACACTTACTACTAGTACAAAGGAGACACTCTACCGCTTTTGGCTCCTCCTAGGTCATTGAAACGCTCCTCTCATTGAATGTCGTTATACTTTTGTTCACCGCCATGCGGGCCATGCAGCGCACGGGCCCAAATGCCATCCACCAAATTAGAAGGCAGTGTGCAGGCAGAGAGTCACCCAAGTCGTAGCACGGCAGTAACGAGCCGTCGTATCACGAAAGCCCACCTCCCTGTAGACTAAGTTTGACGGACGAAGCAACCATCATTTCACTCTTTGCTGAATCCCTTTCTCCCTCACCATCTTCAAGTAAGGCAACACTCGCATCTGCCACTGTTCTTCTCTCCCAACGAAGGGAAGGTAAGCGGATCCGTGATGTTGGTATATTTTCATTCAGAGAAAAAAAAGAACTTTTGCAAAGCAGTAACCGATCCTCACTCTCTTTTTTATTTCATTGTCATTGCGATTGTGTTTTCCTTTCAAGGGTCTCCTAGTATTCGCTCGGCTTCATGATGGACCAAGGAGAACCAGGCAAAGATCTGCCGATATTGGAGCAGACGCGGGAGGCTGATCCCCACGAGACAGAGAGCTCCAAGAAGATGGAGGCAACCACCGAGCCGACCCCAGATATGCTCACGACCACTACTGAGATGGTCAACGCCCCGTTTGAGGTTACAGCCCACGTGGCACTGCAGGAGCAGTTTTCCTCCTTCGAGGATGTGTCCCCCCCCCCCCCCGCGCTGAGCTGCCCAAGGTGATTTTCTTCTTTGCCGATCTCGATTGTGGTTTTTCATCTAAGTATGTGGTGATTAATAATGCAAAATTTTATTAGCCTCGATGCCATGCTATACATAGTGGTTTAAATAACTTGTGTTTCTTATACTGAAAAGTAATTCAGAATTTGTTTCTGTTTCAATTAGAGCCCTAATGCAGACAAGGATTGTGTGGTTGTACATGTCACTCGCTATGAGGCGGATGACCTGAATATACGCACTGGGAAAATAGAGTTCTTAGGCTGTTGGATCCTGGAAGCCATTTGCGGTTATACCAATGAAGAGTTGTATTCCAGCCTCACTATTGTCAGGCGTGTTGTCCAGGGTGTACTGAAGCACAAGAAGTTCAAAGCTACTCCTTCGTTTGTGAGGCATACTGTTCTTGTCAAGCTTACGCAGGAAGATGATGTGGCATGCCTCCACAAGCAAGTTTATCAGTGGCAAGGCCACAAGGTTGTCTTCATGAAGGTTCATATGATTGAGCTGCTGCGGGACGTCCTCGATGATGTTCATGGCAAGGTCCGTCTTGTGTCTAGCCCAAATTAGATCGAGACATGAAATAGTTGCCCTAGATAGTGTTTCATAGTAGTTTGGATTGTGTCTAATTATCCGAACCTTGCCTGTTATCGACCCCTCTAGGGCTAGTACTCTATTTGAATCCATCTATGGGAACTACTGCTACTTTTGTGTGCCCGTGAATCATGTGAGAACCATCGTAATTGTTGCCGAAACAGATGTGTCCTCACTAGTTTTTTCATGAATATGGCATGGTAAGACATAAGTTGTCACGGTTTATCATACGAAAGCAAAGTGTGTTTTGATGAAATAGAGCACTCGCTCGAGAACTGTGCACCGACGATACATAAGTACTTGTAAACACTGCTGGTGCTACCCCACTTGTAAGCAGCCAGTAAAAACACGGCACATTGGCTCAGCTCACTTCAACACTAGGCTATCGACCAACTAACAATCAACAATCTGTGTCGACATATAAGAAACTTTGTATCTTGTTACAAAGGGTTCATGCGCTTAATCGAGGCCACAATGTAAATTCCAAACGCTCACACGCTAGTCCAAATACTATGTGGAACACTCACATTAAACTTGTCTTCATAAAAACTTGAAAAGCATAAGTTAAGCAATTTTATACATCTCAATGATTCATAGAACATAACAAACATATACTAGTTCACAAAGAAAAGACAAAGTTGTGAGAAGGTTAAATCAGAAAAACAAGCAAGGCTGCTCGAGCAAAAGATTCCCGGCAGCTTAAATTTCCGGAGTTCACTCGTTTTTTTTCTTGTTGCCACCATCCAGGTTAGGTTCTCTCATTCCGTAATAACCAATTATAATTGTGGTCTCACCGAATGCTAAATCGAACCATGCAAAGGTAATCGACCAGTGAAATTCTTGTGCATTCCACTAAATTTAAGCAATCGCTATTTGCGTAAATAAGGCACCACAATGCCTCTTGTCCATGCACCTATCCAAAACCACCGCGTACCGTGCCGGCTAGTCCTCGGTCCATGGATGAACCGTAGAAAGTGCATTCTCGACTAGGATGCGCTTGTTTTCGCCGTCCTCGCACCGCAATCGAAGTAAAACGCATTTAATCAGCGTCTTTTTGATTGCGTTGGTCATTCTACCTTAGTTACTACCAATGTAGGCATACCTTGAAGACTGGTGGTTAGACGATGACAACGAGGGATAGCCATCTCATTTTGCGCAGTTCTACTAAAACTGAGGTGTGTGCTTTTGATTGCGCGGATAGAAACGATACGGAGATAGACATCCCGAAACGATATGGAGACATACATCCCTGTTTGCGCAAATACGAAATATGGTTATTTAAATAGTGACAGATATTTGCAGTGGCGTATGATTAACATCAACATCTATTGTGTTATAATTGGCACTAGATTGAAAGTATGAAGAGTCCTTAAGTAAGTAGCATCACATCACATCAACAATGCTACTAGATTAACATGCAAAACAATAGCATTAGTATTACTATCATGAGAGTAGCACATGGTCAGTAAATGTGCAATCAAATTTGTGCAGTTCCACTGGGATGAAGCAATGTTAGCGGTGTGAGGTTTAAGTGTAACTGCAAAACACAATTCATGGGAAATAAAGCAAGACGGAAGCACTTCATAAAATGGTGGTGGCATTGCTTCAATTTATCGACGGCACTAGACCATTACTTATAGTGACATTAGGTGGCATTGCTTAATGCTTCATGTGATTTTACATTAACGGTAGCGATATGGGTGTAGGGACAGCAGGAGCATAAAATGGTGAGGCAGATGTGGCTGCCGAGAGAGGCAAGCACTCAGGCAGCATGTCTGCATTGGTCCCATTTTTTATCTCCTCGGCGACATTTTCCTATGCGAGCATAGGAAATCTAGACCTGCTCATTCACATTTGCGTTGTCCCCCAACACCCGTCACTTTATTTCCTTTTTCAACCAAGAGATAGGTCCACTTCCCCCCACCCTTCGCCATCCACCATTCTTTCTTCGTCTTTTCAACCAAGAGACCGGTTGGTAGCCAAGATCTACTACTTTCCCCGCTTCCTCTTAGAACCAAGTCCTAGATTCATGCAACAGCTTTCCCACTTTCTTCCCTGCTTGAACCAACTCTTAGAGTCGATCGTATGAACTAGCTTTACCTCTAATAATAGTAAAAGTCTAGGTGGCTTTGGAACAATGGACGAAGTAGAAAAGATCCACACGAAGGAGCCGGGCAGAGAGCAAGGCAGGTTTCGAAGGAATATATACATGAGGGTAGTTGTCATGTGGCAAATACGGCATCGGGAGGCCGCATCTTGGCCACAATACCGCAGGGAGGAAGAAGGGGTCGGAGGCCCTCCCGAGTCGGCGCTCTCTCGAAGAGAACGACACGGCCGCCGATCGAGACGCACGGGCAGCCGTTGGTCTCCTCCCTCGCCGCCGACGACAGCGTGAAGGATGCACGAACACCCCTGCCCCGGTCGAGGTTGTCCGGCCGGATTTGTGACCAGCCATGAGCTGAGAGAGAGTGTGGCCACCTATGTCTTGCTTAGATCTGGAGAGCATGAGAGAGTGAACGAGAGGAACCCTAGTAAAACAAGCGCTAAGGCTCCTGCTTATATATATAGTGGAGTGATTTTGCTGTACCAGCTTCAAAAAAATGCGCTCATACATGTACCCGTGAGTGGGTGTAAGAGAACTAGTGCGTGCGTGCACCGCTTCTCTTCATGAGATTACAATATACTATGCCCAAAGAACGTTCACCGCAGAGTAATAGTATAAGTGTGTGACGTGTGAGCTATAATAAATGTGCGCGGCGTCTTTTATTTTTTAGAAGTTCTGAGGGTAGAGTGTGAAGAGCACATATGTGCGTGATTTCTACCTGCAGATAGACGGTGGGTGCGATGTGCGAGTCTGCGAGAGGACTCGGGAGAGTCATGACTCGTGAGGGTGCGTGTGCATGAGAGAGAGGGGGCGCGTATCAATGCAATGCATGTGTCCGTAAATCATTATCCGACAAACGTTCGCCACAAGACTTTTCCCGATTTAACGCCAGAAGAACCGTTAGATCGGCATCCCAAAGTCGGGCCATGTCATTTAACGTAACAGCCACTCCTGCTACACACAAATCTTCCACGTGAGTGTTAGCAATCGCCGATGCTCCTCCGCTCAAATGAAGTGCATATAGCTTTATTGAAAATTCAACCTCGCAAACTTATACCGAAGCTTTAGTGTACCAAATTGCACATGTAGAATACCTCAGATATATCATTTCATTCATCTTCGAGAGGTAACTATAAAGATGGGTGAGGAGTCTACAAAGAAAGACCATCGTATCACCCACAGCAATTTCAGCCATCCTTTGGTGTCGAGGAATATCATAGGAACTCTATATGATATGATTTTTGTAGGATTTTTTCCTTTAGAGCCAATTGGTTCATAGGAATAGATTCATATACTCCACATTTCAAAGGAAATAAACAAGATATCATTTCCATAGCTTTAAAGCCACTTGGTTCATATGAATGGATTCCTATACTCCCTTAGTTTCAAAGGAAAATAAACATTAGTGTATATTCAATAGAAAAGTTCCTATGATATGAACCAAATTACATCTCTTTTCTAATCCCTCCTCATAGGAATTGAGATACATGTCATCTCTATTTTCAATAGAAAAGTTCCTATGATGTGAACCAAATGACATCTCTTTTCCAATCCCTACTCATAGGAATTGAGATGCTCCATGTCATCTCTTTCCCTACAATTTCCATGTATACATCTTCTATTCCTAAATAGATAGTACAACCCACTAGTAGTTTTTTTCCAAAACATGCAACTATGGCACAAGAACTATATAGTGTGCCAATAACTTTGAAAGATGGTCGCTGGATGAAGCTAATCCGACAGTGCAGAGATGGCAAATCCGAGCACTACTGGCCGTTGATATCATCAACATCCCACCAGATCTGCCACATGTACAATTTAGAAGACTCCATGGTTGAACTTAAGCATAATGCACAAACCTCAAAACACAACCACTTCTCCTTTGTTCTAGAATCTTCTGTATCATAATTGATTTTTTTTTCTAAATGAATTGCCATTATTTGTTTTTTACTTTATGCTTCACAATGCACAACCCCATGAATCTTAACATTTTTATAAAACTAATTGGTTTTGAATGAGATGAACTATAAGAACTAAACGAACATCTACATCATGCATATATGACTCAAAGCTTTACATGCTATAGTGGTTTTTATTCATAATTTGGTTTTGAAATCTCATGCATTCAATGCATGTGTACCTTACTAGTTTTGAGTAGAGTAGCAAATTTCACGCGGCCCTGGGTATATCAAAATGCAGGGCCCATGCATCATTGCCTTTTGGTCGAACCTACGTCCACAATTTTTTGTACGTACTATATCTCCACTGGTCCCCGAACCCAAAATGCTGCCTCGTTCCCGTAAAACCAAGCGGCCCACACATATTTAAGGCATCGACTCGAAACCGTTTACTACAACATGGCGCCGCACGCCATAGTACTCCTACAAACCCTACTGCCACACTCATCATTGGTTTTTTTTTTCAAGAGGACGAGGGAGAAGCCGATTTGTAGTGGAGGCGCTTTCAAAAAAAGGATCTGTAGTGGAGACCCCTACCCTAGGGTGCCCTAGGTAGCTGCCGCACGCATCATTGTTTTCTCTTTTCTTTATGCTCTTGCGCCCTAGAGTGAAATGATGCACTACAAGAAATATGTCAACTTCTGACCTTGACTATTGGTCACTGAATGGTCACTGTTTTTCATTTGTGACGTTTTTGTGACCAAAAGCAGAAGGTCAAAAGCTGACGGTCGTAAACTGAAATTAACAACCTTCTTCGGGATAAGGTTGTAGACGTTTACGACCAAAATAGAAGGTCGTTGAACCCATGACCTTTTGTTTTGGTCACTGGTTGTCTGCCCAGGCCATGTCGGATCCGACGTGGCAATCTGACGTGGCAAAACTACGACCAATTGAAAAGGTCGTTGATAAGATTCAGCCCGGTCCGATTCGGTGTCTATATGGGCCGAGCCCATTAATTCAGCCCATTTATTGTTTTTTCTATGAATTTTTGGTCAGCTTCTTGGGCCAAGCCCAACATTGCAGCCTTTTATTTTTGGGCAGAAGCCTTTGTTTCTCTCTTTTTTTAATGCACCCCAATTGTCATATTCTGGTAAGTGGGTCCCAAATTTGGCGTTCTAGTTTGTGGGACCCTGCTGTAAGGTCATGTTCTTCAAATTTATGCAAATACAGAAAACAGACACAATTCTTCAAATAACAACAGCAAGCAATCTTCTACATCATATAACATACATACAAATGTGATCAGCATCAAGTTTACAATTAGATAACACACATACAAAACCCAATCAGACGTACCCAAGTCTATCATCGTCTATCACAGGAGCCCTAGTTCTGCTACATCATATAACACACATACAAATAGGATCAGCATTATTCCAATGAACTAGCTCCCAAAACTATTACGCATACAAGTTCTGCTACAAGGACTTCATTACTCCCAGAACTAGCTCAATGAGCTAAAACTATGCTTCATCCAACTTCTTTGTCCTGGTGCTCGCAAAGAAACATGGAAGGCCAACATCTGCACATTGTAGAACAAAATGTTTAGGAACAAAATAAAACTAAATCTAATAGCAAAGTATCAAAAAACCAAAGTATTAAAAACTGCAGTAATTTAGCTGGCAGGTACACAATACCATGGTTTTAATTTAATAGAGTTTTTTAGAGTATTCAGAATACAGAGCAAGTGTTTGGCTACAACACAGAATGTTGTAAAATTTGTTGACTAGCCCTTAGGCAGTCGCATCTAGCTAGCCGATGTGGCAGCAATGCAAACACGAGTTGGTCGGTTGTGTACTGTTTCTGTTATGTTAATCTAGCTAAGTAGGTTGGCTAGCCCTTGCCATTTAGGTCCATATTAACCGAAGCATACATAGACAACATATTTTGGCATGCTAGAATTCTTACTGCAAACAAGATTGTTTGTCTAGTAAATTATTCATTGGGAACATCTCAAGTATACAAGAAAAAGGATAATGATTCATTATCCATATGAGAGTGACCTCTGTGGTGTAGTCTATTAAGCACGAGTACATTAAGAAACCTCGAAACAAAACCCTAAGCAATAAGATATCAAGCACACACCCACAATTCAATGAATTTCAGGCCATGGGGGCACCGAACTGCATAACCATGCATGTAAAGGAAGCAAACAGCACAAATAATGGCATTTAACAAGGGCACCAATAGTTGCATTTAAGGTAAACAAGAGCTGCATAGCAGAGTGCAAGAGAATGACAGTAGAATTCTGGATTGCTGCAATCTAAACAACATCACCACAAGTTTTATGATGCATCCAAACTTGTGAAAATTTGTGCACAGATCCAAACATGATACTCAGTGAGCCGGAAGTGTGCCGCGGATTGTCTCTACCAGGGAGACCTAAATGCAGGAAGTGTGCCGCAGACCCAAACAACATCACGGACATAAGCTAATCAACGGAGGAATAAGGAGGACACCGGGACCTAACCTGTACATGAAGATGTCGCGGTTTGCAAGCAGCCCTCCTTCTCCGGCTCCCACTGCGCACATGAGGTCTTCTAGGGATATACTGTTCACCAAATCACCACCTCCCTGCATGCCACACACACACTATGCAAGTTAGATTACATATAGACAGCTAACATGCCTATACTATAGCATCGACATGAGCCCTATACTATAGCATCGGTTGGGTAATTGGGCTTGAATAGTAAACGAGTAGCATCCAGTATATGAGGCTAAATAACAAGAGAAGTTTCAGGGTCCCTGAGTAATGAAGACAAAGGAAAGTTGTGATTTAAACAGGTTCAAACTTTCAGAGTAACACCAAATTATGAAAAGGTACTTTTGTCAATCACATGCTCGATCGAGGCAAATGGAGATTCATGCAAACTCAATTAGTTGTCATTAGAAATTCAGACTAGGAAGCCCTCGATATTGCAATTTGCACAACTGCAGCAGCAATACAAGGAACTGGTATCAAGCTATCATGTACTGACACAAGCTGAGCACAAGTTGAGTGAAAGTTACAGTCGAGGAGCCGACCTTCCAAGGGAGCAGCATGATGTAGAACATGATACAGAACATGATGCAAGCTATGATACAGAATATGATACGCAAAAGTCAAATGCTCCAAACTCTAAACTAGCACAACTAGTGCAAATATTCCAACCAGAAAATGAACAGATTTAGGGCTAGTTTGGGAACGAAGTTTTTAGAAAACCATGGTGATTGAAAACCACAGTATTTCGATGTGTGCTTCTATGTGCACGTCACCTACTGTATGAGTGCAACCCAGCAAGGGCAAAACTCTTTGTGCGTGTATGTGCACCACTTGTAATCAATCGGCTAGCGAGCCAGCCTGCTGCGTACCGACGAATCAATCTACTCCATGATCAATCTTTGGTTGAGACATGTGCTACTCGCTCCAAAGTAATCGGCAACCAATGAGTTGATAGAAGTGTGCAAGACAACTACAAGAGTACATCTCACAAACACTAAAATTTGGTAAACAGAGAAGAAGTGGTTCAGAGACAGTGTGTGTGTGTGTGTTCACATGTCTCAGTACTAAGAATACCACATGAAGATAAGTACATTAACTACTAACTAATCACAGAGATATTAGCATCAAGCCATCTTGCACAATTGAGCCAGCGAATGGCAGATGCCAAACACAAATACTCATTGTAAGTATATCTTGAATTTGATCATAAAATTGACATGAATAATAACCTGTATAGGGACTCCTTAAAAAGGTATACACAGTAAATTTTGTTATCACTTTGTTTGAGAAAAGTACAAGCTGTGGTGGGCTAAAAATTAAGAACAAATAAAACCAGCAAAGAGCATGGGAATAAACAGATCAACCCCCGCATTCCAATAATTCAAACATTCAGCAGTCAAATGTGTGTGTGTGTGCATGTATATGTACCAAGGTTATGCAGAACTATGGTGCATTTAAACTATGAGATCATTTGGTCCGCACATTTAGATCCTTTTAACACACACAAAAGAAAAATAATAGAGGACTACATATGAATGTATGTGTCGTTTCCAGGATATACCACACAACAGAGAATAGCTTGTAGCGTCCGAGACTAATCGCCATGAGGAATACAAATCATCCTCAGGAATTGGTAATGAACGTGTATCAATCAAAACAAGGAATTGGTAATGAACACACAGGTTAATGATGATCTCAGAACGCACAAGCTCCATCATCTTGAATATCATGATGACTGAACAAACAAACACCAGAGATACCAAGATAACACTACAATGCAGTCTATCACGCATCTAACGACCAGTAAAAAAGTTGCTAAGTACATATTGCACTTGAAAGCAAAACTGAGAGCAAAAAATGAAAGAATTTGTAACCACAACTGAACCTGAAACCACCAGAACAAATCAAGGCAGTTCTTAATAAGGTATCTTAGTTCTGCAATGACCAACAGTCACAAACTTATATCCTGGCGATTGTTAAGAACTCACCAATCCTTCCATACAAAAATCTACTGGACAGGCACATCCAGAGTGGCACCAAAGCATTTAGTTTCAAAATTGGATGAATGATCTGAGCACATGTTATAATTTCCTTTACTTTGATGGGCACTGCCCATAAGACGATGAAAGCAGATATCCAGACACTAAGGAAGCTAATTTTTTCTCATATAAAACATTCAGTAACACAACATCTAGCATGTCATACTCAGAAGTTCAGCAACTGATATCAGAAAACATTTCTGCGACACATGGACCGATAAGTAACATGACTACTTGTTCTTCTCGGTCTTTTTCTTACTCCCGGTAGTCGCTGGTGCGGTGCTGATCTGCGGGCGGGGGTGGCGATCAACCTCGGCGGCGTCTAGCCACTTGAGCGGGTACCGGTTGAAAAAGGGCCAGTTGGGGACGGTGACGAGGGCCGTGAGGACAACCCCGCCGGCGTAGACGAGCAGCATCAGCTGGAAGTCGGCCATCTGCAACATCACAAGAATACAGAACATCACATCATGAATGGCATCAACTCATCAAGCGACATTGTTTCAATCACAGGGAAGCAAGCTTTGTTTGCTTTGCTTACCATGTCAAGGCCGACAAGAATGGAAACATTGACCGAGTAGGAGTAGTCAGATCCTGCAGGGTCTTGGTTGGGGTGCATCTTGACCCGCTGGTGAAGTTCTTGGGTGACCTTTGCCAACATAGCGTACTCAATCTCAGACTTGCGGAGCGGAGGGCAGTTGTTAGTAAGGATCACAACTTTGCTGTAAATAGGATGTAACCACATTATTTGATATCAGACTGTCAACCATCGAATTACAAAAGAAACAACATGAAATTGTTGTTATGACCAAGCAGAAGAAATCTCCTACAATGGCACATCTTAAAAGCATGATATAATTTTGGAGGTACTAACGAAATTTCAAGCACCTAATTGGAGTACAACACAAAATAGAATAGAATGCTAAGTACTAACACCACATGACAGAAAAGGTACTAAGGCACTCCTTGCTACTTAAAACCAAATCAAGGTACAGTGCACAGCCAGGCCAACAGTTCAGCAGCAGTGCAGTACAGTCTTGCTGTTGTTGTCTAGTGCCATGGGTAAATGTGAAGAAGAATGTTATTGTAGCCATTACATCTAACAAGGGTCTCTATGATGGTATCAATTCTACATCTGTTAAAGTCAGCAAAGCACTCCAGAAGATGACTTCTGGTAATATGGTTCATGGTTATCTTTTGTTATTTATATGGCTTGTACTCAGAACTATGGCTTATAACTCTAGTAATCAGGTCCAGAGAAAGAAAGCAAGTATGTCATCTTAGGAGAAAAGGGGATCAGAACTGTTGAAAATTAAACTGATTTCCTTAGGACTTGATGTACTACAAGGACTGACAGCAACCCGCATGCTTACACTCGCACGCGCCACCGACAGCTTCAGCAAATTCAGTAAAAGTAAACCTTGAATTGGGCTTGCTTGCACAGCCGGTAAACATGCGCCAGACTGATAGGCCACTAGCGCTACTGTAGACTACTTCCGCTGGTTCACACCACTCAACCATTAGCTAGCTAGAGTCCCATCTCAGGAACTGTGCAGGAACCCCCAATAGTTCAGCGCAGGGGAGGGGAAGGGATGGGAGGGGAAGGGAAAGGTGGGACGTAGGGGAGCTTACTGAAGAGGATGAGTCCCCCGAAGCCGACGAGGGGCGTAGGCGATGCGACAGATGGAGAGGTCGAGGCAGGCATCCCACTTGGCGTCCAAGTCATGGTGGGCAAGGATGGCCTCGGCGCCAGCACCGGTGCGGGAGCGGCGGGTGGCACGGGCGCGGGTGGAGCAGCGCCAGAGTTTGCGCGGGAGCGGGGTAGCAGGTCGCGGGTGCGGCCCCGTGGAGCGAGACTCTCCTGGCCGCGGCGACACGGCCCCTCGGCACCGTGAGGGCGACGCGAGCTTGGGCTGGTCGGTCGATGCAGAGCAGGGATCCAGGGCGAGGGAGGAGGGCCAGCAGGCAGAGCAACAGGGGACGGAGGTTGTGCGTGCGCGGGCAGCAGAGACCCTCGCGGGAGAGGGTGGAGCAGCGACACTTGGGGGGTGGGGGTCGAGCTCCGCCAGAGGGAGGTGGCCGACGTGCGCAGGAATGGAGATGGAGGCCGGGGGCTCTGACTTGGATTGGATCTGGGAGGGAGAAGGCGGCGGCGGCAATTGGGAGAAGGGGGCTAGGGTTTCGTGGGTGGACGAGGATGAGAGAAATACAGAGTGATTCGGGAGTGGGTGAGAGCGACGAGGGGGGTGTGGGCTGCCGTTGGATCCGGAAGCATCCGACGGTGCTTAAGGCATGATCCGCGTGAGCTGATTTTAGACCAATCAGAACAGAGTATTCCCTTTGATGATGTTAAGACCATTTAAATTGGTCGTAATTGATTGAAAATGAGATTTTGAATCAGGTCTGCTATTTGACGATGTAAGAAATTTATAAAAATACAGAAATAAAAAACCTTCGCATTGTGTCACCAAGTGTGACCTACTTTTTAGTAAAAATAACAAACTTTGAATATTGTTAATATGATTAAAAGAAGTGTTCTAAGATATGAGTTTTTGTAAGAGAATCATTTTTCGAGTGTCCAAAATGATATTTTTATAAAGAACCCAGCAAATATTTGTTGCAAATTTGGAGCACATCAATTTTATAATTCACAATCATAGCACATGTGGAGCACATCAAATACTTTTTCAAGCTTATGTAGTTGTGTTTTTCTATTTGTTTCTCTTGTGTTTTTTGCACAAGGGTGCATTTTGGAATGGCATAGTTCGTTTAAATTATCTCATATTGTGCACAAGGGTGCATATTGGAAAGACAAACAATGTTTCCTAATGAATTTTTCATTTTCTTTGGACGAAAAATCAATTTTCCATTTTTCGATTGCCCAAAATGAGTTTTTTTTTTGTGAAGGACCTATCATATATTTGTTGCAAAATTGGACCATATCATTTTAATAAAAAACAAGGCCATATTTAATGCACAATTGACCAAATGGTTGGGTGTCAAAAAATTTGATCTACCTCAGATGAAAAAGAGAAATCTTCGTCGATTCAGTAGGAAGTGCGTCAAATTTGAACTACAGCTGCCTCATAGTTTGCTCTTTATTTTTTCCAAAAATCATTTCTAGGTACAAAAGTATCTATTTAATCAGAGAAACACCAAAAAAATCCAAGATTCAACCACTAGCTAGGAACGGTCATTCCCGCCGTTTTGACCGCATTTTGAAACGGGCATAAAAAATTCAAAAAATTGGAAAACCTTCGCATTGCATCATTATATGTGACCAAGTTACCAGTAAAAATTATAAACTTGTAATACGGCGATTATTTTAAAAAAGTGTTCTCAGAAACGAGCTATCAAGTGTGAAGATGCATGGCTTTCAACCCAAATGCTCAATCTTATGCCCACATTCATGACATAGTTTGTTAAAATGATCTCATATTGTGCACAAGGGTGCATCTTGGAATGGCAAACAATGTTGCCTAAGGAAGTTTTCATTTTCTTTGGACGAAAAATTCATTTTTCAATTTTTCGAGTGCCCAAAATGAGTTTTTTGTGAAGGACCTACCATATATTTGTTGCAAAATTGTACCAAATCAATTTTCTAAAATACTAGGACATATTTAATGCACTATTTACCAAATGGCTGGGTGTCAAAAGTTTTTATCCACCTCTCGTGAAAAAGACAAATTTCCACCGATTTAGTTAGAAGCGGGTCAAATTTGAACTGTAGCTACCTCGTAGTTTGCTCTTTATTTTTTCCAAAAATCATTTGTAGATACAAAAGTATCTATTTAATCAGAGAAATACCAAAAAGTTTCCAAGATTCAACCACTAGCTAGGAACGGTCATTCCCGCCATTGTGACCGCATTTTGAAACGGGCATAAAAAATTCAAAAAATTGGAAAACCTCCGCATTGCGTCATTATATGCGACCAAGTTTCCAGAAAAAATAATAAACTTGTAATACCGTAATTATTTTTAAAAATTGTTCTCCGAAATGAGCTATCATGTGTGAAGATTCATGGCTTTCAAGCCAAATGATCAATCTTATGGCCACATTCATGGCATAGTTTGTTCAAATGACCTCATATCGTGCACAAGGGTGCTTCTTGTAATGGCAAACAATGTTGCCTAAGGAAGTTTTGGTTTTCTTTGGAAAAAAATTCATTTTCCATTTTTTCGAGAGCCCAAAATGAGTTTTTTTGTGAACGACCTACCATATATTTGTTGTAAAATTGGACCGAATCAATTTTATAAATTACTAGGCCATATATAATTCACAATTGACAAAATGGTTGGGTGTCAAAAGTTTTGATCCACCTCTGGTGAAAAAGACAAATTCCCGCCGATTCAGCAGGAAGCGGGTCAAATTTGAACTGCAGTTGCCTCATAGTTTGCTCTTTATTTTTTGAAAAAAATCATTTCTAGGTACATAAGTACCTATTTAATAAGAAATACATAGTTTGGTGGCAATACATCTAGGTTTGGACGGTGGCTGAGGGCCCCAACTGTAGAGCGCGGAAGCTCGCATGCCCGTCGCGTGGTCACCGCATGACTGTGGTGTTGCCATGCGTTCTGGGCAGACTAGGAATGTCTAGTGGGTTGGGCACTCCCCAGGTAGGTGCTAGGAAGAAAATTATAACGTAAGATTCCCATGAGGAGACCGAAGTACGCTCAAACATGAATTGACAGCCAAGTATTTGATTAGCGGTACGGGAAATGCACATGGCCAATGGGCGTGAGTTTTGGCTGAGGATGATCATATACTAAGAAGAATGTCTTCACAAATTTTTAGGGAAATCAAGCATATATAAATAACACTTCCTTCACAAAGTGCTGCTCTGAACAGAATAGTAAAATGAATATTGTTGAATTATTTTTGAACTAGGCAAGGAAAGTTTTTGACATATTTGATGAAGATATGATCCAAACAATTTATGAGATTTTTGGGAATTTTGGAATAACAAAAGTTTAGGTTGCTTCACAACCTAGCGCAAAAATTGACACATGGACATGACACATAGGCAAAACTGATGAGATGGCGCCTAGTCATCACAACCCACCACAATTTACAAGGCTATGACCATATATATTGGTCGTTAACAACTAGAAATAAGGTAGCGGACCAGCGCTGTTTGCTTTATGACCATTTCGTGTAAGAAAGTTACGACCTTTCTGACCAAAATGGTCGCAATGGTTTAGGGTTTGGAGCCCCCCGAATAGCTTTTGACCAATTGGTCTCAAATGGTCATAGATCTATAACCAATTCTTCCAGGGTCTCTGACAGAAGGTCACTAGTTGACATATTTCTTGTAGTGATGGTTGCTTCGTCCGTCCAGCTTAATGCGGGAAAGGTGGGGCTTTGTGATTTGAACCCTCATTGCTCATTTTCTACTACTGCTCCGCTATGACCGGGGTGCCTCCAATTCCAACCGCTACTCCGAACTGTAATTTGATGCATCGCACGTGGAACTAGACAGTCGATGAGCCACATGTCGGCCAAAGGGGTCCTATTAAGTGTGTCGCCATTTCGTGTGCGGACTGGCCCTGCATGAGTTGCTACGCCAACACGACAGGAGCAGCCTATCACTTGGTTTTGCTCCTTGGTGAATCCCGACTATATTGATCTAAAAAGATACATGCTGAACTACCCTCTCCATCTCGATTTTTTATTTTTAGGCGTCTCGGTTTATAGGGTGTGCACATAGTTCTAGGTCATTCATTTGACTAACTAAATATGAGTTACTATGTCACAAAAAGTATATCATTGGATTCTTAAGTAGATGTAGTTGTATTTAAAAGTCGAGGGCGGGGCTTTTCCTGCGTGGTAGGCTGGGCAGTTCCGCCTAGTCGGTTAGACAGAGATGCGAGTAGACGAGGGAGTAGGTTGCTGCAAACGTAGGGCTATGTGATTTGACAATGAAGTTATCACGGACAGTGGGGCCCCGTGATTTGACTTGCCATTATCATTTTAATCTGCTGCCACGACCGGCGTGAGTTTCCCGATTCCTGACCACCTCCATACAGGTGCCTCTTCCAATGCTCCACCATGTAGTAGAGGCTGGATCTTGCATGAGAGCCCACTTCTCCACTTTTTCCTTGCCTCTTTTCCTCCACATATGCAAAATGCCATGTAAAGCGACTATTGTACTTACTTGCTCCTACAGGTGCTAAGCTTGCCACATAGGCATAAAGTCTGATGTGGCAAGTTAATCAAGAAGAGAGAGACCAGTTTGGTGACCCAAGGAAGAAACGCTGCTAAGCACGTGTACATAGGTGAAAAGACAATTTGGAGTCTATAGCTAATTAAATGAAGCAAACTTAGCAACAAAAAACTAATAAGAACACCATTTCATTGGAAGAGGTCACTCCTTGGCAAATGCAATAAATACTAATCCCTGTGTCCCATAATATAACAATGTTTTTGGCACTACACAAGTGTCAAAAATGTTCTTATATTATGGGATGGAGGGAGTACCAAGAAAGAGATAGAGAGAAGTAAAAAAAATACACTTATAGCCAACCTTATAGCTAACCTTGTTGTAGTATGAGTGACTAAATGATGACATGCCAACATCAGATAGCTTAACGCACCGTGTTAAATCTCCAAGTACGCGACCGCGCGAGCGACGCAATGGTCGTGGTAGGCGTGACCATGATATGGGCTACTGGCAGCCCTTGGATCTGAGATCAAACGGTCGCATGCTAAGTTGCTGAAATTTGCAGAATGACCCTCCAAGATAGGATATTCACCCATAGGTCTAGAATCACGCAATGCAACCGTTCGATCTCAGATCCAAGGGCTCTTGGAAGCCCGTATCATGGGAGAATGGAAAGCCACTACCCGCCGTTCGCATGTCGGCGCTTCGCTCCTACTGCCCCTCGCACGCCCTTTAATATTACGGCGTTCGCTCGTCGTTCCGCCCTTTCACATTATGGCGCTCCACTAATCCTAACCTCCTCCCAAATCCATGGCGCCCAAAATTCCATGATCGGCGGTGAGTACAAGGTTAGAACCATCATCGGCGATGAGTTCGACGTCATCTATACCCGCTTCTTCCGCAACGGTGAAAGGATGCCTTTCGCTTGCACGCATGTTCAAAAACTCGATGATGAGTGTGTCGCCGGGCTAGATGTTGAGTACACCACAGTCCCGGGATGAGAGAAGGATCTAAAGGAGGAAGAGAGGAAGAAGCCCGCCGTGATCCAGTTTGCGGCATGACTTATGTTTGGTCTACCACATATGCCATGCCGACGCTGAATGCCCGGATTTTAAGAACTTCCTCAAGAGCAACCTAGTCAAATTCACATCAGAGACTTTAGGAACGACAAGGATGTCCTGGTCGGATAGGCCTTATTGTAGGCAACCCTTCGACCTCCGTGAAGAATCACCGCCGCCCTCCGTGGCCAGCCTTCAATCCGACCGGCAGAGCCATGGTTCATCCTTCATACCATAAACCGGAGAAACCTCATTACACGCTTTCATCGCCATGCATGGCGCCGAATGTACTAGATATAGACCACATCCACTACGCTGCAATGGATGGCTACCTTTGTTTAAATATCTACATTGGTTGGATGAAGAGCAAGAGCCAAGTGTGCGGTTCAAGCAAAGAAGTATCGGCCAAGAGGAAGAGGGACAAGGACGAAGTCGAGGACGTGGATGAGGACTCCGAGTGAGTAAGGTGTCGATTGCCGCTCATGGTGGTTCTAATGCAGTGTCTACCAGATTAGTTGCATAGATTAATTTCAGGTGTGGTTAGTTTAATTTGAGGGGTGTGTTGTGCTGAGCCCCCAGCAGAACTATGTTATGTTTCATCTCGTTAGTTTAACTCTTTAGTATGTACATACTACTAGTATTTCTTTAATAAAATATAGCACCCCAATTAAGCACGTACTAGCTTTTTTAATAGTACTATATGCATAATTTGGCAACGAGCGCCTCTATAT